>CABHPH010147422.1:187-29815 GCA_902168325.1 Peromyscus nudipes
CACGGACACAGTGGTACCCCAGTGCTGATAAAATCACACACGGACACTGTAGTACCCCAGTGCTGATAAAATCACACTGATGGCTTTTCAGAATCCACAACTCGTCCATTTCCATCACCCTGCCCTTAGCTGACACAGGCCTATTCTCTTCCTTCCATGGTTACTGTGTTTCTTTGTTAGAAGCATTGCCATAGAGGAGAGAAAGTAAAGACAAGGAAACATAGTTTATCTATGGAGCTAATAAAGTTTCAAGAACTGCCTGCAACCAATTAGACAGTTTGGAATTTGACTCTTTTTTTTTTTAATATGTATTTTAGCCAACTGTATGAAATTAACAGATAAGTTATGTTGGTGAGCATTTCAAGCCATCCCAGGAGTTTTTGAGGACAATTCTTGTATTTTAGAACTCACTCCATTGTAACTCAGTGTGTGTTTCTCTTTTGTGTACATATCATCAGCTATGTTCATGATTAAGTTCAGTTCAGCAGGTATTGAGCCCTGCTGTGTAGGAATTCGTGGGAGTGCATAAGTCCCTTAACACCTCATTCCTCTTGTGCCTCTGGTATATTTGCTTAACAGACTGTATGTTTGAGGCAAGATTGAAAAGTTTAGGCTGTTCCAAACTGTCAGTTAGTTATAACCAAGTTTTCTATAAACTTAGTAAAACTGAGGTGATGTGGACTTGCACTTTATATGTTTTTTTTTTTTTCTTCTACAGGAACCAATCCATATTTGACTTTTCACTGTGTGAATCAGGGGACTATTTTACTAGATCTTGCTCCAGAAGATAAAGAGTATCAGTCAGTAGAAGAAGAGGTAATAGACATCATAAAGTTTTATTTTCCCCAGTTCTGTTAAGACTGTTTTTCCAGGGGACATAAACTCATCTTATTACTCATCCTCAGTCCCTAGCAAGCATTTAAATGTGATTATAGACTAAAACTATACACATTGCTTTCGTATCACAAGTCTATATGTAGAGTAGCTCTATCTTTTTATTCTGGAAATTTTGTAAGTTTTAAGTCATGCAAGCAATAATCCTTTTAGAACATTTTCATACAGTAAGATGTGCATAAGATTGATATGGAGCGAGGATCTTGCCTTGTAGACAGAAAATACTTCTTTATTTTTTTATGTAATTAAGTATGTTTCTTTAGTAAAGTGTGATAATAATATATGCCTCTGAAGTTGATTACATGATTACAGAAGATTCTGTCTCACGATTAATTTTCACAATCCCAATTCTTTCCAACACTGAAATAAGATTACTTGTAAACCCCTTGTAGAAAGGTGGTGTAGAAATTTCCTCTGTGCTGGTGGCTTGTGCTTCCTGCACCCAGTGCCATATCTAACTCGGTCACTGTAAGCTGCCTTGTTCCATTGTTATACAAACACCCAAGCAGGAGCGGCTTTGCCTGCAGTTAAGGGTGTCTGTTGTTTGCTTTGTTTATTTTTTTAATTGGTGCCCGTATTATCTCCATTCTGTGCTAGGAAGCCACATTAGGGAGTACTGGATTGTCATGCCCTGCAATGATGTTTGTTCCCATTAGGTCATCAGGAAGACAGTGTGTCTTCTCAGGCCTTATTGGCCCATTGTCCCGTAGTAAGTTCTGTCTGTGGAAGATGCATCATCCATGGACATTCCCCTGAGTGGAGTGTGAGGAGAGCTCACTCCACATCAGTTGTCAGAGACTCTGTGAGGCAGGCTTGAAACCTGGGGCCTTGCTTAAGTCTTTAAAACACTTCCTTTTCCCTAGTAATTATTTTACATTTGAGAGTGAAGGGATTAGCAGTGGTCAGGAGAACACACTCAGCTTCTCTTACCTGAGTTGATACATCAAGATCCCAAAGACAAATGAGATCAAATGAAATAAAAATGTATTTTTAAATAGTTATTTTTAGCATTTATGTAATGTGCTATCAGTCGGATATCATTTTAGACTTACTCAGTTTCTTTCCATTCTCATAACAAATCGTAATTATACATTATTTAAAGTGATCATTTTTTTTCAGTTTCCCTATTGTACTTACAAAAAATCTCCCAAAACTTTTATCAGAAAATGCTTACATTAGTATTCATTACTGTTTTCTCACACAAATACTCATTAAATTTGTTGATCATTTGTAGTGAACTCCTGTTTATGAGATTCAGATTCATCAGAGAAACAGCTGGAAGAAGTGGTATATTCTGGAGGTAGCAGAAGGAATACCCACTGTTGGCTCTCATGAAGTTAATCTTTCCCTTTGTTCTGCAGATGCAGAGTACTATTCGAGAACACAGGGATGGCGGCAATGCTGGCGGCATCTTCAACAGATACAATGTCATTCGGGTACGTTTGTCCATCTTTATGGTGAAAATTGGGTTGCAAAGCTAACACAAAAATCATCTAGACAATGGAAAAAATTGTAGGAATTCTGGAGGAAATTTTTCAAGTTGTCAAAAATAATCATCTGTTGTCCTGAAATCAGCTGTTGTTCTCTTCACTGTAACCTCTAACCCTAAAACCAAGCTGGGCCAAAAGTTGAGACCCTGAAAACGGCAAAACTCCAAACAGAAGGCCAGGTCACATGGCAGCTGGTATCAGTACCAAAGACGGTCCACCATGCAGCCTCAAATTTGGACCCTCAATAGCAGTTAAATCATTTGAAAGTAGCATTTATGAAAGG
Source organism: Peromyscus nudipes (assembly GCA_902168325.1). Classification (NCBI taxonomy): domain Eukaryota; kingdom Metazoa; phylum Chordata; class Mammalia; order Rodentia; family Cricetidae; genus Peromyscus; species Peromyscus nudipes. The sequence continues at coordinate 2,855 of CABHPH010147422.1, forward strand.
CCTAGATTGTCTGTTTACTGGTCATTGATGAGATCAGAATGCATTTGTCTCTTAAGTCACAGAAAAAAACTATGTGGCCACTACCTGCTTTTTCAGAGGCTATCATGAAGGTGAATTACATCTGTTGAGAACTGGTTTAATCCTTTCTTAATAGACTTACAGGAATTATCCTGGTGTATATCAAAATAAGCCATAAAAGGTTTTGTCGTTGTTTGTTTAATACAAACTAGAAGCGGCTGCGGAAATGGCTTAGTGGGTTAAGTGTGAGCTGCTCAAATGTGAGGGAGCTGAGTGAGGGTCCCCAGTACACATGTAAGATCAGACATGGTGGTGTGGGAGGCGGGGATAGGAGGGAAGGTCACTGGCCAGCTAGTCTAGCCAACAGTAAACTTCAGGGTCAGGGAGGGACCTCCTCAAAACTAAGATGGAGAGTACTAGACCAGGGTTCTCATGGTTGATTTCTGGCTGCACACTCACGGGCACTCACTTTCCTTCACATGAGCAGGTACATGAGCAATGAACTACTAAATAACAAGAACTGGGAAAAGTGTGTCACTAAAAGCTAGCGTTTTAACCCCGTGTGGTGGTGCATGCACAACGGGAGGCAGAGGCGGGCAGATCTCTGAGTTCGAGGCCTGCCTGGTCTACAGGACGAGTTCCAGGATAGGCTCCAAAACTACACAGAGAAACCCTGTCTCGGAAAAACCAAAATCAAAAAAAAGCTAGCATATTAACTGAATTCCACTGACACAGTGACTTTTAGATAATGTGTCAAACAAAACAAAATTGACACCACCAAAGGGAAAACTAATTGTCAATCAGATATTTACAGTTAACTAGGAACAATGTTTTCCTTCCTTTATGAAGATTCAGAAAGTCGTGAACAAGAAGCTGAGGGAGCGATTCTGTCACAGACAGAAAGAGGTGTCTGAGGAGAATCACAACCATCACAATGAACGCATGCTATTCCACGGTGAGTGCCGGTGCCGGCTGCAGGGGTTCCTTGTACTTCTCGGGGTGAGTAATGGGAGAAGCCCACGCAACTGATTAGCAGTCCCTTCAAATGACTTGTTTGCGCTGACTGGGCTCAAGTAATTCCTGGTTTCCTAATGATTTGCATGTTGGCCCAGGCTTTCCAAAGCATGTGCAGTGGGAACGGCTTTCTGAACTTCTGAAATTCCAACCTGAGCCACCAGGTTTTTCTTTTCCCTCTTTAGGATTAGTGTGTTTGGTGGCAATAGTATAAACTAATTTTTCCACCTTTATGTTGTAGGTTCTCCTTTTATTAATGCAATTATTCATAAAGGGTTTGATGAGCGACATGCATATATTGGAGGGATGTTTGGAGCTGGAATTTACTTTGCCGAAAACTCTTCAAAAAGCAACCAGTATGTTTATGGGATTGGAGGAGGAACAGGCTGTCCCACACACAAAGACCGCTCATGTTATATATGTCACAGGTGAGCGTCCTGCATTGAGTAAAATGGTTGCCACCTTAAGTAAGCAAATTTGTGTAGCAGCTTCTGTGGAAGTTGCTGGTCAGCCTGTGCCCTAGAGCAATGACTGAAGTGCTGGTGCCAGTGGTCCAGACCAGATACATGTGCACTTGGTGGAGGTGGTAGTGAAGCTGTATTGCAGCCCTTCCTTCAGAATCAGGTCTGGAGAACACTAGGAATGATTACTATAGATCAAGGCCTCCTGGCCATTGTCACATCTAAACATACAAGTTCAAGTTATGAGACTAGACTCAAGTCTGCATTGCTGATGTTGCTAGTGATGTGGCTTGTTTTTAGGTGGCTTAATAATTCCCCTTGGGAAGTCCAGCTTCAAACTATCAGCTTTGGAATTAATAGCAAACAAATATCAGCTTTTTGTTGTTGTTGTTTTGGGAGGTTTTTTGTTTTGTTTTGGTATTTTATTTATTTTTTTTTTATTATTATTTTTCAAGACAGAATTTCTCTGTGTAGCCCTGGCTGTCATGAAATTCGCTCTGTAGATTAGGCTGGCCTCAAACTCAGAGATCCGCCTGCCTCTGCCTCCCAAGTGCTGGGATTAAAGGCGTGCACTACCACCGCTCGGCTGGATATCAGCTTTTTAAAATAGGGTTTTATAATTCAGAAGTTTATAAAACCAGGTGCCAGCTAGTTTTAAACCAATGGCTACAGTATATAATTTCCATCCAACCATTTTTTCTCATCCTGCACACTTAACATCTGCCTCAATTTCCATATTAGATTTTCAGTCCTATATTTAAGCTAGTTGTCTTTTGATTTTTCTGTGTAGCCCTGAACTCTGTGTCCTAGAACTCACTCTGTAGACCAGGCTGGCCTCGAACTCAGAAATTCACAAGACTCTGCCTCCCAAGTGCTGGGATTAAAGGTGTACATCACCACCGCCCAGCTAAGCTAAGTACTTTTGTTCATGTTCCACTTTTATTATTACTATGTCTAGCATCCCAGTTTCTCCTGTTTACCTGTCATGACTCAAGCCTCATCTTGTCTGGGGAGATGGCTCAGGGGGTAAAAGCATCTGCCAGACAAGCATGATGACCTAAGTTTGAATCCCCATGATCTGTATAAAACCCAAACTCAGAGCATGAGTGTTTGTCAGCCCAACACTTGTACAGAATTCCTGGGAGCTCTGAGGCCAGCCAGCCTTGTTACACAGAGGCAGAAACACTGAAGAAACTCGGTCTCCAACAGTAGAAGGCAAAGACCAGCATGTGAGGTTGCCTCCTTCCTCTGCATGCCACATGTGTGCGCGCTCGCGCGTGCACTCTCTCTCTCTCTCTCTCTCTCTCTCTCTCTCTCTCTCTCTCACACACACACACACACACACACACACACACACACATACACACATATACACACCCCAGAGATTTTTATCTCAGGTACTGTTCCCATCTGATTTCCTGTCTTCTGGGCATTCATGTGAAAACTCAGCTTTCTCTAGTGTATCTTTTTATTTTCTATGCTAGATCCATATACTACTCCAAATCTGCCTTAAACTGTTGGTCTAACTATTGATATTGAGCCTGGTAATTGTTAAATAGTAAACCAGTATATCAAATTTCATCCCATTACTATGCAAAACTTGAGAATAGCGTTTAAATTAGGTTTCATTGTGTGAATTTTTTCTTTTTTGAAAAAGCTAATAAACCTAACAGTTACATTTGAAGTGTTGCTTTCTTTTTTTCTTTAGACAAATGCTTTTCTGTAGAGTGACCCTTGGGAAATCCTTTCTGCAGTTCAGCACCATGAAAATGGCCCACGCTCCTCCAGGACACCATTCAGTCATTGGTAGACCAAGTGTCAATGGGCTGGCCTACGCTGAGTATGTCATCTACAGAGGAGAGCAGGTGTGTATGTCCCTCATCCAGTCAGTAGGAGAGTCCTTGAGCCGGCCTTGCAGAAGCAGAAGCCGTATGTAAGATGATGACGTCTGTAGTCACTGCAGGCACAGCACACCTTTGAATGGATCTGCTTGCCATAGGCCGGTTACATGCACTTCCCTTATTATTCTGATCATAGCCTACAGCCTTGACTCAGAAGGCTACGGGGTATTTAATTCTGCCAACCTCTTGAGACTCAAATGAAATTGGAAAAAAAAAATAATGGAAATGTATGTACAAAGAAATGCATACGTACATAAATAAACTTTGTAGAGTTTCAAACCAGTCCTCAACTCAAGCACTAAATGTCATCCAATTTATCTGAATGCAAAAGTCAGTTTTTCTAACCTTAATTAAAAACCATAAATAGCCTAAAGTAGAAGAAAAAATAAGAAAGTAACTATATACAAATAATGTATAAAAATAATATTTATTCTATGTTCTGTCTTGAACAGAGTAGTGTGTATAGTTGGGGAAGAATTGCAAAGAATTCTTGAACTCCTTTTTACTAAGTTTGTTTATTGTGGTAGTATGGGTAAAATAACAAAACTCTGTTAGGTATGTTATAGGATTGAGCAAGAGAGTAAATGCATAGGTATATTAACTTTTGGGAACTCTGGTTCTTACTATAGAAGAAGGGATCATATGGAATGAGAGAAAGGTTTAAAAACGTATGAATGTACTGAAGTTGCATTAATAGGAATTTGTGGTTTCTAACAAATATATCAATAGATATATAGATGTCTGTACATATATGTATGTTTCTATCTATGTGTGAATTTAAGTACATATATATATATTTTTTAACTCTACTGAAAGCAAAGACACCCCAATAGCAATGAAAACCTAGAGCCTAATCCCTCAAACCATTCCTGGCTAGAAGGAAGCAGGGTTGGAACAGAATAGGGACAAGATAAAATTCAGATCGCTTGTTATACTAGAAAGTAATAAGATGCTCAGGAAGGAAAATGTGGAGGCAGAGCACAAGGACCTAATGCCATTGGGGGGGGGGCTTCCTCTGGCCAAATCTGAGAAATCTGCATACCAAAATAAATATAGGACTGAATTTGGGGAAACGTAAAGAAGTATTCATTACTCTGTACTGATGAATGAGTGAGAAAGGGAATTTCTTGGGTCATGGTAGAATACCATAAATAGAAGTGGGAGGAACACTAGAGAGGGAAAAGTTCCAACTTGCAAACCATCATGGTAAAAATTAGCTCAAGCAAGAATGGATGCTAAATTAGAGGGTAATTTCCAGAAGACGAATATATGCATGCTTGTTGCAAAGCTTCAAGGACCGGAGGCCGTAATCAGCCACTGAGGAAAGAGGTGCCTTGACCAGCTAGTCAAAATTTACATCACTCATTAGGGACAGGTGGTTGAGACAGGGACATCCTAGCCTGGAGAGCAGTCTGGGAGACATACAAGAGACCCTATCTTTAAAAAAGAAAAACTCAACTTGGTAACTGCATAGAGCCTCCTCCTAAAGGGATTTTAAAGAGTGAGGGAAGAGATCTGTTGAGGGGAAAGTTGAAGTGCCTTGATGAAATGAAATGGACTTAGTGTTTCTCTGGGAGAATGCTTGTCTTCCCTAACAGGTGGGCCTCTCCTCAGGGGTCACTGCAATTGCAGTATCTGCATCCTTTCCCGTGAGCAGTTTCCCCTGAGTTCAGGAAGTTTTCCTCTCTTAGTCTGTTTGTTCTCTCTAGTGTTAAATCATACTTCATTCTTAATGCCTAACACTTTCAAGGGCACATGGCTGTTTTAGTTGGAGGATATTATAGATGGGATTTTTTTTTTTAAGGGTTGAAAGGTATACTGAAATGAAGTGTACCTGAAAGGAAACTTGGCTTTTGATCATGACATGATTAAACTTAATATCAGAAGAGGCTGGTGTGTAACTCTGGGGAAGAGCACTAGCCTCCATGTGCAGGCCCTGGATTCACTTCCCAGCACTTGGGGTGGGAGAAGAGGAGTATCTGAGTATCTTTCACTTTTACCCCTACGTCAGCTATGAAGAGCGACAGTCTCTGGTGATTGGTTGCTACCAGGTTCTCGGCGTGTTACTGAAATGATATATATATATAGTGCTGGCTTATGTGAGGTGGGGAAGGAAGGACTGTAAGAAGTAGAAATACTATAGAAATCATTTTATAGATGGTGGGATTTATGAGTAAGTAAGGCTCAACTGCTGCACCTTCAAGGGGATGAGTTGTTTGCCTTCTTGACCTTTCCAGGCATATCCAGAATATCTCATCACCTACCAGATCATGAAGCCAGAAGCCCCTTCACAGACCGCCACAGCCGCAGAGCAGAAGACCTAGTGACTGCCCTGGTGATGGCCAGAGTGAGTCAAACCTGCGACTGGATTACAGTGGATTGCTTCCAACACACACACACACACACACACACACACACACACACACACACACCAATATTCTCTAAACCCAACAGCCGAGAACTACGCTGTTTGTCTTTTATGAAGCATTGCTAGAGTGAAGACACAGAGTGAGTGACCGAGCACACTCACCTGCCACCGGTCCCTTTGAGGAAATGTTTACTGGGAGGCCTTGGACATGTCCCGGGCTCATTTTCCTACGGTTACCCATTTCTAGAGCAAGATGCTTTGCTTGAGACATAGAAATGGGAAAAGAGAATATTCACACACTACAGTTTCTTTGTTGTGTTTGGCACTTGTATAGCAGATAGACACATGTGGCTCATTTTTTAATTTTGCCAAACATACATTGTTGATGCTTCTTGTCGTTGTTGTTGTTGTTGTTGTTATTGTTGTTGTTACTTTGAAAATGAGCCAGAGTCTTCCTGGGATATTTTGCACAGTCACACTGACTAAAATCATTAGCAATGCAACCAGAGCTTCTGGCTGAGCAAGACACTGTTTCCACTTCTCTTGTTAGATTTTGTCTCTGCTTCTTCTGAACATAAGGGAAAGCATCAAGATTTGGTTCCCTTTTAGAAGCTGGCCCATCTTACAAGGAAGGGTTCACAGGACCACGCTCCAGATGCCAAGCGAGCATTGCCGAGGAGAAGTTTAAGGGAGGCAGTTATGACTTCTCCTGGGGAATGACTAGCACCTTGTGAGGGAGGAACCCAGTAAGAGGGGCTGAGTAGAGCACAGGGCCTTGTGGCCGCAGCCAGGCAAACCAGGGATGTCTCAATAAAACCTCCACTTAATCTGAACCATCAGAACTGTCACCCTAACGTTCTCCTTTGCTTCCAAAGTCAGGGAGCTGCCGTACCCCGTGAGCATGTTACTCTCCTCCTTAGTTTAGAAAGCCAGGATTCAGACCCGAAGAAGTGAATATGCACAAATGCAAGGACTTTTTGTTTACTCCAGATTTGGCCTTTATTTTGAGTAGTATACTTCAAATGGTTTATAAAGATCTCTTTTCTCAATTTTTGAACCATTTCTTCAAAGTTCTCAATATATTTAGACAAGGAAAACAAAAATTGAAACCAAAGGCTCTTTGACTTATTTTTTTAAATGCCACTAACAGAGAAATGTCTCTTTGTGAAAGTACTGCTTGTTGTAATGGTATTTGCCATTGTGGACCTAATTGAACATTGAATTGAGCACATTACTATTTAGGTTCGTGTTGGCATCTGTCTGCTCAGCTTTGCAGCAGAAGTCATAGAAACAGAGGGAAAACCGTGTGACACACTTAACCATTTCAGTCAGAAGTCCTGAAAACGAGGTGTTTTTAGTTTTGTTTTGTTTTTTAACTTTTGTTTTAATGTAAGCATATTAAGCTGTGACCACCTTCATTTCCCTGGCTCCCAAAATACATATTTCTCTCTTTCTTTTTATTTATTTAATTTTTGTTAGCTTAAGCCCAATGCTAGAACTAGGCATCCAGTCTAGGGTGAATTTTATAGCTATATCTTGCATGGGTTCCTCAAAATTAAATCAAGACTTCGCCTCTGTTTTCACTTCTATTGAAGTTCAGTGGCCTGAGCTGGGTGATTGTGTTTTTGGCTGTGTGTTTAATAGCAACTAGGGTTCCATGTAAAGCTTCAAAATTTGATGTTGGCTCAGAGAGCTTTCTCCTTCCTTCCCCCAGCCCACTGTTAGCAAAGGTTGAAGAAACTGCCATCTGTATCGTTGTAGTAGCTACAGTGTGTGTGCTGTTTGCCCCCCTGAACTAGTTCACAATACTAACCACAGCTGGATTTGAGTTCCGTGAGGGAGTCCTGTGGTGTAGCTAGGGAAAGCTTTCTAGCTTCATTAAAAGGTGAACCACTATCTGCCTGTGGTTGTATGTTGTATTATCTCTGTTACACTAACTCGATTAACCTGGGCCTTACCTTGAGAAGTTGACTGTGGTTCACTGACCCACCAATGCTTTGTCTGACGGTCTCTGTGCCGAGTACAGACACTATATAAGGAAGACTTGCAGTGCCTGAGGTCCCACGGAGACTCCCATATGGCAGAATGACATTCATGATCTGTTTAAAGAGAACGGGTCAGCAGAGCTAGTAGGGATTTTCAGAACTTGAAAACCAAAGGCATCATGAGTGTATTCAAGTTGGCAAAATGACTGTGTGGAATTTCCTTGTATAGCAATATGAAGAGCGCTCTGGACTATAAAAGCATGGTATTCCACTGAAATCTGTTGAGTTTCTGTATGTGCATTACTTAGAACCACTGGCAGGCTTGGGACTCCTCAGCTTCCCAACAGAACTGCAGAGAGAAGTCAAGTGTCTCTACGAGCCTCACATCCAAGGGCTTTCCTAGAGACCTCATGGTCCCAGTTTACCAGGTCTGGCCAACTGGACACTTACCTCAGGCATAAATTAAGTGCTCTGGACACCTGTCCTCGTACTTGACCAGATTGCTAATCTAGTGTCAGAAGTAGCTCCTGTGCTTGGCCCCATTCACTTTCTTCCTTTCTTCATCTTGGGTCTTACAGAAGAAATCCAGGTATCTGTAATTTTCATATCAAAACCAGAACTGGGTTTAGTCCTCATCCACTTTCCGCTCAGAAGATTCTGCCAGTTTGCTAACAAATGGCAGCACGGAATCCAGGGTTTAATTCTATGCAAAACACTAGCAGTCCAACCAGGAATCTTCCCTCCTTTCCCTTCCTAGTGGTTAGGACTGCAGACAGTGTAAGTCGGGAAACAGCGCTAACGTCTCATGGAAGCAGCGGGGGCTCCTCTGAGCGTCGAGTTACTGCTACACACATTTATTTCTCTTGGCTGTCAGAATAGCCAAGTGCATTTGGGATATAGAGAGAAGTGCTTGAATATGGCAAGCTAGCAAACATACATTAACATCCTCATACCCTAGATATTATTACCAACATAATATTTTGGTTAATGCTAGAAAACAGCATTAGAATGCAGTAAATTGTCTAGGTTTTCCTCTATTTCAGTATATTCCCAGTTGCATGAAAGGTAATTAGACATTGCTCCCTCTCCCTTTTTAAACATTCGTTGTTTGGATTCCTATAAATGGCCTTGTGAACAAAAATGGTGTGTGTTTTAAAGCACATGTCCCCCCGTCCTGTCCCCCAGCCCACGTTCCCAGATCTTGTTTGTGAGACAGCCTTCTTACTCTGTTTCCTGTTGCATAGAGCTACAGACTTTAGAGTCATTCAGCAAGCATTCAAAAATGACACTAAAATAGGTTTTCATGCATCAAAGACTGGTGCTTGGTGTCAAAGCAGTGACAAAGAAGTAAGAGTCATTGTGAAGGGAATATTTGAACTGTTCTAGATACATCTAGCATGTAAAAACCATTTTTTAAATACCACTCTAAAAAGTGAGGCTTCTTCAGCCAACTTACGCGTTCTACGCTTAACAGACAATTACGTTTTTCCTGCTAAAAAAAGCCTTATCCATGGAAGAAACTTTTTAACCTTTTCTATACTACCAGTGAAACATGACTCCATTTCTTAGTACTTGAACTGTGTCAGTGAGTGGGCATGTCTCTGTATTTCATACCTGGTAAGTGTGTTTTATGGAGGTATATTTTATAAGCAATACTGTTACACACACTGGGACTGAAGGAACCATTAAGTCCCAGTTTCTCCCATGTGAGGTTCCTCAGCCTCCAAGTCTTCTGGTTTGAAAGAACACTAGAAGAATTTCCAAACCTGTAGACTTGTGTGGGGATTCCTAGTATGTGATACCATGTAGAGTTTGAGTACTGTGGAGGTTGTTTTCAGTCATTGTAAAGTATATACTATGCTACATTAAACTGTAGGAAGGGAAGATTCTGCATACTCTGAGATCCAGTATGGCCATGTGTGGCCAGTTTCACCCTTCTACCAGAGTTCTGCAGAACTGAGATAACACTCACAGCATAGAGACAGACGAATTCTGACCCACCATTCTTTCACCCTCTCTTTCTGCTGTTCTCAAGTGACCCTGAATGCCTTTTGTTAGCTCAAATTTGGTAACGGGGTATCTCTGAACCCCACCCAGTGTGCGGGAAGAAAAACTAGAAAATGCCACAGTAAAGGAAAGGAAGGAACTGAGATTTTTGAAGCTCGTAGCGTAGAGCTAGAAGGTAACCTTGCTGTATAATCCATGTATTCACTACAGAGAACACTTAACTCTTCGTGTGTGTGTGTGTGTGTGTGTGTGTGTGTGTGTGTGTGTGTGTGTGTGTGTATAGTACCTGCTTCTGCTCCCCGTGTCTGATCTGATCTTTGTGGTAGTAATACTTGTCTTTGATACCTACAAAACTAAAAAGGTACTTTGATTGACAGGATATCTCGAAAACTGACAAAGCCAGCTTTGAGGAAATCTAGAGTGTTCTGACAACAGCTTTTGGAGTTGTGATTGTATTTTCTTACTGTGATGTTGGTCTGTGTAAATAACCAGTGTAGCATTCCTTCAGTTCCTTGTTAGTGTTCCTTTGTTTTCAGTCTCTGTAACCTGACCGCCAGGGGCTGGGTTCCAACCCACTTTGTCCTTCTTTGTATTTGTCCATCTGTAGGCTTGTCAGACAAAATACAAGATGCCCAGGTAGATTTGAATTTCAGCAGTTTTTTAGCTCAAGTATATCTCATGCAATATTTGACATATCTGTGCATTTTTTAAAAATGTTCATTAACTTATCTGAAATTCAGATTTTGACCGAATATCCTAGATGTTTGTTTTATGTGTAGTTTTTCTAAATCTAACAGCCCTAGCAGTTTCATCACAGAAGGATGCTCACAGCATGTAAATTCTCTGGTCTTTATAGCTGTCACCTGAAATGGAAGACCTTTTTTTTCCTCTCTCTCACCTTCTACTTATTTCTAAAAGAGGCATCAAGGAACTTAACCAGCCTACATGGTGGGTTTCTATTTAAAACATCTCTGTGATTATATTTAACCTGTAATTGTGCTTTGGCTTAACGTCTAACTTCCAGTACTTGTAACTGATTAATATTCAATAAAACACATTTTAAAGTACGCTGTGTGTCTGTAGCACTCGGCTTATGTTTCCTTGTGTCCTGCTCTGTTCGCGTCAGCTTGCCTATCCACAGCACAGCTGACCTCAAACTGTCAAAGTCATGTAACAATTCTCCTTTCCCCTCTTCCTAGTGAGATCCCAGCTGGAAGTTCCTTAGAACCTGCATGCCCACATGGGAGCTATAGAAATATGGCAAGAGCAGAAGGCCCACATAGGAGCTCTGGAAATACAGCAGTAGCTGGAGAAACCCTGAGAGCAGCTTATTGGCCCTCCCAGCCAGGAGGGTTGGAGGAGAAAGCTTCTGTACCTGCCATGGGGGAGCAGTCAAGATCTCACACAGCTGAGCTTGGTGTACTAACCTGCAGTCCCAGCACTTAGGATGCTGAGGCAGGAAGATCATGAGTGTCAGGCCAATCTGATTTGCATGGTATGACCTACCCACCTTGTCCCCAAGAAGCAAAGAATTTTTCCATCTCTCACCGGTTCTCTTTGTCCACGGCTAGTGATCTTTAGGTAGCTAATGTGAAGCTAGGTGTGTGTCTCCATAACTTCTCTACCAAAAGGATTGTCAGTTAAAGACATAAATTAAGTGCGTAGGAGCACCCTAGTTACCCTGAACCTATAAGATGCACAGAGTGATTTATGAAACAAAAAACTGACAGTTAAAGAATTTACCCAGGGCACAAATAGAAGAGGACTTTATTGAAATGCTGCAAAGAAGCAATAGAGAATTGCGAGCCAAGGGAGTGTGTGGAAGAGCTTGTGTAATGGGAAAGTTACTAGGTCTTAGGGCTATTTGGGTGGGGTCCATATCCAAGTAGACAGACGACCGTCTTACTGGGTGGTAAATTTTACAGCAGGAGTTGTTTCTCTTGAGGCTGGCCATTTGTGCATGGTGGCATGGGCCACTAGGGGTCAGGCTCTGAGTGGTCATGGCCTGTAGTTAAAGTCTAGAAATTTTGCTTTTGGGTTTGCATGTTTGTTTGTTTTGGGAAAGTCGTTTGAATCCCCGTTTCACAGTTAAACTTGAAGGTAAAGTCCCACTGCAGAGCCTACTGTCAGCTGCTGTATGCTGGTCCCCGATGATACTGCTGTCCCGATGCCCTTGTAGGAATGAATGAAAGTGCTGGCGCCGATGTTACCGTGTGTCATCAGTGGCTCACATGGAGATCGGGTTCAAAAGTCCACAGCGCCCCGAGCTCAGGACATAGGCTTACAGCTTGATCCACTGTGTGTGGTAGCTTGACAGTAAGTCACTCTAGGACTGAGGATAAGGAGTCTTGCTGGGCTATCGAGGCCCTGGTTTCTAACCCCCAGGTCTCTAGTAAAAGCCGTAGTAGTGTCTGGAATACCAGAGCTCCCAAGAGGAGACAGGTCAATCCCCAGAAGCTCACAGGGCAGCTCAGTGGGATAAAACAGACCAGCCTCAAGGGTGGATACCAACACTTGAGGTTGGCTTCTGTTTCTGTCAAGGTTTCTGTTGCTGTGAAGAGACACCATGACCATGGCCATGCTTATAAAGAAAAACACTTAATTAGGGCTGGTTTACAGTTCAGAAATTTAGTCCATTATCGTGGCAGGAAGCATGGGGCTGTGTGCAGTTAGACACAGTGCTGGAGGAGGAGCTGAGAGTTCTTCATCTGGATCTGCAGGCAGCAGGAAGAGAGTGCCACACTGGGGTGACTTCAGCATCTGAGCCCTCAAAGCCTGCCCCCATAACACTTCAACAACACCACACCTACTCCAACAAGGCCACACCTCCTAATAGTGCCACCCCCTATGGGCTTATGGGGGCCTTTTTATTCAAACCACCACTGCTTCCAATCTTCACATTTAACATCGTGGCATGCACACACATGAATGCATACATACATATATACACACAGGAGTTTTTTTTTAAACACTTGCTAAACTGGATTTATTTTTTAAGAGGAAACTATAACCAAAACAAATCCCATGACTGTAGAGAGAAGCATTTCCTTTGCCACCAATTTTGAAAGGGGGTGTGATGGGCTGTGGATTGACCTTACAGCTGTGCACTTCTTTATTACAGCTTGGTGACAGCCCATGTGAACTTGCCTTTAACTTCCGTTGCTTACAATGCTTTGCGGTTGTGACCCAGTGTGTCAGGTTGAAGCCAGCATGTGTGGCTTAGAATGTTTATAAACCTTTATCCTTGGCCTTGTTCACGCCTCTCATTTTATAACACACACCAAAGGAGCACACAGACCTATTTGCAGTAACAAAGGTTATAATGCTAATATAACTGCTTCGGCAGAGCCAGTGGGTACGGAGCATGTGGATTTGTTTCAGTTTGATTTCCTAGGGTTCTTGACATTATTTACCTCGCATAGGACGGATTTATACAGCTTTACTTCATAATTCTGCATATAAACAGAGCATCGAATAAGGCAAGTGGTGTGCGTCGGGACTGTGGGCTGTGGAGAGGCTGAACATGGAGAAAACCAGGGTGTACCATACACCACTGAACTCAGAATGCCAAGGCAAGTTCTGTGAACACTGCTTGCCTCTACTTCTCTGTTAAGTGTCTGCAAAGGTGGTTTAATAGTTGTACTCGAATGGTGTATGATGTGATACAGTGGTACAAATGACATGCTTTTGGAGTGCCAGTGTCTTCAAGCAACTCCACGTTATGGCCTTGAAGTCTAAGGAGTTCCCAGAGACTCGGGTGCTGCCGGGATCCTGATCTAGTCACCGGAAAGAAATCAGAAGGCAGGAGAGGGCAGAGCAGGTGGGTGGGTGGGTGCAGGTTTAAAGAGGCACACTGAAGACTCCGTGAGCTCTTAGGTGACTTGTGGCTTTTGTAGCACACCGTTCACGGGATGTTATCTACGTCGATGGCCGAGTTTAAAAACTAAAGAAGCTTGAAACAGCAGTTACTTGGCTTACTCAAAAGAATTTCCTTCCGTAAATGAAAAAGGGAGGTGTTTTATGAGATGCTTATCAGTTTTATGGATGAGCGGAGCGCTGGTAAACTGTAAGGTCAGAAGAAAGTCAGACACCTTTTGACCCTAGGCGCGGGGCATTAGCTGTCCTAGTCGTCTTGGTTGCGAGGTTTCTCCCGAGTATATAGTTCTTGCTGCACGTGGTCTTGGAGCAGTTTGGTCAGTTGTGTTGAAACTGGAGGCTTTCGGGTGCTAGGGCTTGTTTTGTTTTGTTTAAATGCAGGTCCAAAGGAATGAGGGCGCTTCCTTCTGGTCTTCCACTGTCCTGACTTTCTGCCCTGCCTCATTAGGGCAGTGAGAAATGTGGATGGCTGAGGGCGCCTGTCAGGGCAGCCGATTTGCCAAAGCACTACAGGATTAAGATGAGGCCCCAGCTCTGCCATCTGGAGCCGCAGTCTGGTCCTGCCACTTGCTGTCCAGAGGATGTGCCGAGTTCCCTCAATTTCTTACCTTTTTTTTTTTTTCTTCATAATTCTTTACCAACTCTTTGGAGATTTCATATCGTGCATCCCAATCCCGCTTACTTCCCAGCCCCTCCATATCTGTCCCACACCCCTGCAGCATGCCCCCCCAAATTAATTCAAAACAAAACAAACAAAAAAGCCACCTTGCTCTTCCATCTTTCCAACACTTCTTCATTCATCCTAGTGGCATCAGGACCTGCAGTGTGTCATTGAGTGTCCCCTTTTGTCAGCCACACCCACAAGATGCCCATTGCAGTGAGTCTGGTTCCAGGCCTCTGGCACACCATATGAGCATTCTATTTCATAGCACTTACGAGATACCTCAGTGGTCTTTTTCATTTAATCTAAAAAGCTGGCTCTGTTCCCCTCAGCCCCCAAGAAAAAGCAGTTGGCTAGAGAGGGAGTTAGAAGAGTCTATTAAACTGCCTAAGACCCCACCCCAACGTTCTCAGCCAGACTAAAGCCCAGGGTGCTGCCTAGGTGACAGATTTAAAAAGGAGTCAACCCTCGAATTCTGGTTGCTCCTTCCTGACCCTGCGCTGTGACCTGTCCCACAGTATACCGCAGAATGATGTGATAGCACAGTATCCGGGGATGGAGATGTGTCCGTGCTGTGTACTGCTAGAACAGCGGAAAAGACAGACTCAAGACAGCCTACCTGATTCCCTCCCTGGAGTTTTTTGTTTCCAAATTTATTCTTCTGAAGGAAATATGTTCTTCCCCAAATCCTGCTGATGGATTGAGTCGATTATGTTCCTTTATAAATTGTTGCTAACTCCTCTTACCCATGAACACAGATGCTGTTTTCCACGAGCCCTGTTATCCTTGTCCATTATATACCTCTTGCCTGGTCCTAATAGTTTATTGCAGGCGTTTTATCTTTAAACTGTCACTGTAAAATGGATCTTTGTTTTTGACTTTGTGCCATTTGGCATTTCTGTATAGGAAAGGGCCTTAATTTTTTTCACAATCTTATCACTGAATTTTATTTGACCATTTCTAGGATGTTAAATAATTGTGAGACAGTGGGAAAGTATTTTTACTATTTAGTTTGCAATTTGGGAAAGCCACCTCAATGGAATCTGATAAAAAATGATGCGTGGATCATCTTCCACCATCATGCTTTACACAGCCATTAGCTAAGTTTTTCACTCTAGCCTTGACAAGCAACCGCTTGTTTCTATCGTCCTGACAGACTACGAAGCCACTCAGATCCTTTGAGCCTCAGACCGTGCACCTCCTCGTGTAATAATTCCTTACACATCCTTGCATTATGCTGGCGTCTTCATGCAAACACTGGCTTCTTCCATTGAGCCATCCTAACCATCGCCTCCTACACTCCCTACAGTAGGTCCTTGCGGGAGAGACTGGCTATTAACTTAGCAGTGGACCTTTCTGACTGCTAGTGACCAGCCCTCTCGCTGTGAGTACTGTGATGAGCTGGTCTGCACTGCAGGTGCTAAGCACACATGATGACTTGAGGTCCCAGGCCCTTCCTCCCCTTCCAAGTTCTAACAGCAGGATGCATTCCAGTGAGAATCCACAAAAGCAGAAATGGTTGAAAATGTATTTATTTTTTCTTCAAATGATCTTTTTCAAGCAATAAATAAAAAGACATGTTGGACTCTTCTAAAAAACAAAAATCCCCTAAACTATGTACATCCTACAGAAATACAGGCATATCAAATGTAGAAATGACACCACTCAGAAAGATGGGCTATTTACACAAGTTACAAGTATTGCATTGTTGTCTTTCTGAAGTCTTTTGGATGATTCGTGAGCTCTAAGGGGCAGGGCACTGGGAGGACTCCAAAACAGACACAGACTTTCTCCATCTTTCTCAATGGAGACAAAGTTTACGGGAATACATCAACACCCAGACACTATATTAAGCCCACTCACAAATGCTCTGCAAACTGGTTCCCACTCGGGCTCCCCCAAAGAAACCACCTCATCCCTCAGCCAGCTGTGGAGAATGGGACAGCTGTAGCTTCTGTTTCACCTCTGTGGGAATTTCACCATCCAGAAGCAATGGCATCTCCAAAACTCGGCTGCACACGGAAAGCACTTAGGAACACTGTTAACATATTGGTGCCTGGGTCCCACCCTCGCGAGTCCTGGTTTATTTGGTCAAGGTCATGTGGATATGAGGATTTTATAGGTTGCCCAGGTGACTATGATGGACAACCAATAACTACTGTATCGTTACCACAGGCTTCCTGTCCATGGCCCAATCCCTTCATGGGATTAACACCCAATCTTCCCTCCCTCTTCCTACCTTCCCAAGGACTCATAAGTCACTTCTCACGGCTTCCCCAGCCTGACTGAAAGCCAAGCGCAGAGGTCTCAGGGAGAAGGAAGCTGAGAGCTGCTAGCCACCTGCTCACCTGGGCTTCAACCTTCAGACTCCCCCACAAACACCCAGGAATGAGACAAGACCCCTGGGGAGAACTGGGTGTGTTCCTCATTCTGACCAATACTCAATGGCTTTCTGCCATTCCAAAAATGCCCCATCACCAGAAATCAGTTCATGGACGGGATGCTGTCTTTTGAAACTAACCATCTGGAATGACCCTGGGACAGGGTCTTCATTAGAGCTATTCCAAGCCATCAAAGAGGCTGCTGGGGAGAGAGAATAACAGTTTTTAAGGTCCCCTCCTTTTTTTTTTTCCATCAAACCAATGTCCTATTTTCTTTCTAAGAGTTCTGGGTCTCATGCTGTTATCAAGTACAAAGAAAATGACTTTATAAATAGCCCCTTGACATTGTCATAGAAGGCTTGAATTAGGAAGCAGGGGACGGACATCTGGAGCTCCCACTGCCTGTGTGGTTGGGATCCAGTCTGCGAACTAGGGCGCATTTGGCAAACACACTCATATAAAAAGTGAATGTAGTCTAAAAGCTATCTATCTGCCCCCCAGAAGCCCTTACTTACATTCTTGGAACCCAGGACTCATCTAGCTATAGAACTCATCTAATCTAATTCTTCAGCAAACCTGAAGCAGCTGCCAGGAGGCAGGGGAAAACAGAGAGGACCATCCAACTAGGGTCCACCATCTCTGATGGGTCCACCATCTGGGAGCTCAGCCCCTTCATGCCTTCAGCCAGGCAGCAGCGTCAGGGAAGCAGGCACCCCTCCTTTTTCTACAAACAGGAAGTGAGGACTCTAGACTCACCCAAAGGCAGAGTTTGACACAGGCCACCAACACAAGTCATGCCAACACAGGCTCACAGTCCACAGAAGGAAATGTGATGAACCCGGGCTAGCTGGGATGTTGGATGAGAAAAGAGCATTCCACCGTGATTGTGACATTGAAGCTTGAAGTTATTTATGTGTGATCAAGAATGTTCAAGAGATCTAGACTCTCAAAAGAGGGAGAAACCATGCTCTCGTTCCTGACACGTCTTCAGTGACCTCTAATCTGGCACCCCACACTACTGTTTCCCCAGTACTACAGATGGGACATGTCCCCTCCCCCACCCCAAGCCTTCCCCATAGAAAACACACTTATTCCTCCAAAGCCATTCCTCCATTTGGAAAGGCTCCTTAAAAATGGCCTTAACCCAGTCAGAATCCAAAATGGCTAAGTCACCCAGGAAGCATTTCACAGGAGCCAGCAGTCGGCCCCCACCCCACTGGTACACTCTCTCTCACCCTTCCATACTTTAAGGAGCCCCGAGTCATGGCCAACACATCTTTTTATTCAAGAGGGCTTTTGAAAGTAAGTATTCACTTGTCAAACAGGGATTTAATAACAAGAATTTCTTGGTATACTTCAAGTAAATGCCTAAAACTGAAAACTCCAATTTATCCAAGAGAGAGAGGATGGTACACTTCAACTTTACAAAAGGATTCATTTTTTTAGTTCATCTTTAGTGAGCTGGCTTTGATGGGGGCCTCGCCAAATGACTCACTGTAGGAAAATCTGAATGGCACCCAGTTTTCCAGGAGCACCTCTTAAAATATGGCATTTGTCACAGACAATATCCAAATCCTAGGCAAGCTGGAAGAAAACGCTCTAGCCACCACCAAATGGGTCACTGGAGAGAAGAGCTTTGCGTGCCTGGGTCAGTGTGCCCAGGAACCAGCTGTCAAAGTGGCCAACCACAGACCCTTTTCCTTGCATATCACCCTGCTTACTGCTTGGTGGCAATAATGCAGGATGGCGACCATGTTGAAACCCAGACACCACTCACTCCCTCGTTGCTAGCACGCCTGTGCGTTTCTATGCTCTACTGTGTGACCTCGACAGAAATACATTCCAAATCCACATCACCTGCTCCTGCTCACACATCTTAAAGAAGTTCTCATTCAGCATAAATATTCAGTGGACGACTAATCAGAAGTGAATACTGTGGCCTAGAAGTATCTAGCACAAAATTCCTATGAAGACAATATTAGAACAAGCGCACAGCCAGGCACTTCCGGCAAAACTTGTTTCCTCCTCTTTCCCTCTCCACTTAATGAAATTGGTTGAGCACATTTGCCAGGATCTGTGGGCTTCATAACTTCAAGCCTTACTGCTTAAAAAAAAAAAAAAAAAATGAGGTAAATATCTACCTGCAAAGTAAAACCGACACATAAACCAGTCTTCCCTGGCCGTGGACGCTGCCGTTATTGCTCTAGGTTGGAGAGTTTTGTTTGCTTTTAAGGTGTATTCGAAGTCATTATTGCCATTCTAGCTGGCCCTGTGGTTGGTTAGCCAAGGAGAAATGGATGAGGACGGAGCGTGGTCACTTGGCCCCCCACCCCACTGGTCAGTCCCTACTTGCTGCCCACGGTGTGGCTTGTCCAACCCTGGCTGGGGGGGGGGGCCAACCCTGGACGACTTAGTGTTCCCGAGGCTAGCCCTAACAGCTGGGGGACGTGGTGATGGGGCTGTGCAAGTAGGGCAGGCTACTGGGGGCCGAGTGCACACCCACAGACACGGGGAAGCTGAAGACGAACTGCGACGTGGGCGTGGGCGTGGCCTTGCCCCTCTCCCGCAGGGGCCCCGAAGGGCTGGCCGCCTCCGCCGCGCACGACGACGTGGTGGTGAGCACCTGGGATTCGAACTGCAGCAGCTGCCCCATGAAGCTGAAGTTGGGCGAGATGATGCTCCTGCGCTGCTTGACGAACTCGAAGGCTTCCTCCAGCCTCACGCGTTTCTTCATCATCAGGTAGGCCAGGCAGATGGTGGCTGACCTGGAGATGCCCGCCTGGCAGTGAACCAGCACTCGCCCTCGGCAGTCCTTCACGGCATCTGGTGCAGAGAGCGAGCGTGACATGGTTAGGGCCCTTGGCAGACTTCAGGCACTACCACGGACTAAGACATGGGAGTGGGGAAGACGAGATGGGCCGAAGGATGAGGGGCACTCCTAGGGAAAGGGGCAGCCGTGCTAGACTGAGGACCCATTCATTCTATAGTATTTTCTAGACTCAAAAACAATAAAATGTGCCGGGCGGTGGTGGCGCACGCCTTTAATCCCAGCACTCGGGAGGCAGAGCCAGGCGGATCTCTGTGAGTTCAAGGCCAGCCTGGGCTACCAAGTGAGTTCCAGGAGAGGCGCAAAGCTACACAGAGAAACCCTGTCTCGAAAAAACAAATAAATAAATAAATAAATAAAACGTATTTTTAAAGCACACACCCAGCCAGGCAGTGGTGGCACACGCCTTTAATCCCAGCACTCAGGAGGCAGAGCCGGACGGATCTCTGAGTTCAAGGCCAGCCTGTTATCCAGGGCAGGCACCAAAACTACACAGAGAAACCCTGTCTTGAAGTCACATGGCAGCGTCAGTTAGATGAAAGAGAAGAGTGACTCAAAGTGCCTTTCGTCTTCCTCTCCATACAAAAGTCTTTACTTTGCACACATGTGGAGCCATGCAACGAGGTGACTGGTTCTTCAGCCAGGTCGTCCCCACTGTGATGGACTACATACGCCCTTCTTAAACTGCAAGCCAGAGTCCATTCCTCCCTTACGGTGCTTTGTATCACATATTTGGTGACGGCAATGGTGGCAATACAAGGGGACTGTCCTAGCCTGCACATAATACCTGAAGTCCCCACCCACCGTTCCCTGGGGTTCCCCCTCCCTACCCTGAGGGTGGGCAGGCAGCCTACCGATGTACTCGATGGCTTCCATGAACCAGGAGCTGATATCAGCCTTGTGGTTATCTTCTACGGGGATGCACTTATACTGGAAATGTCCTTCAAAGTGGTTGGGACAGTCCGAGGAGACATTGAGCAGGGCCGTGATCCCCAAGGCGTCAAGCATGTCTCTGCGGGCAGCATGGTAGGCACTGCCGAGGTAGAGGAAAGGGAGGATCTCCACGGGACCCCCCTGCACCAAAGAGAAACATATAGAATACCTCAGTAAAACACGAGCATCTAGCAACCAGGACAAAGGTTGAAGTGCTGGAGCTCTAGAAACAGTAAGACAACCCATGGGGCTTCCTGGGGCCTGGGGAAGAAACCTGATAGGTAGAGCTTTTCTGGCTCTTCCTTTTTGGCCTGGGTTCAGTAGGACTCCAGTGGGCAAGGTATGGTCAAGTCCACACCACCCAGCTTCCCATGACAACTGAAGCAGTACACTGACCATACGTGTGGCACACTCAGCCACACTGGGAGTTTACCCTGTGTAGCTGAAGTTTTCTCCAGTCCTGCCTGGCCCAAGGTCAGGACAAATCTCTCTCACCTGCCAGTCCCGCAGCCGCTCAGACCCAACCAAGTAAACACACAGAGACTTATATTGCTTACAAACTGTATGGCCGTGGCAGGCTTCTTGTTATCTAGTTCTTCTATCTTAATTTAACCCATTTCTATACATCTATACCTTGCCACATACATGGCTCGTGCCTTACCAGTATCTTACATGTTGGTACTCATGGCGGCGACTAGCAGCATCTACTGACTCGGCCTTCCTGTTCCCACAATTCTCTTCTCTGCTTGTCCTGCCTATACTTCCTGCCTGACTACTGGCCAATCAGCATTTTATTTATACAGAGCGATATCCACAGCAACCCTGCTAATAGATCATTAAGCCATTGTGTCATGGGGTTTAGGGATCTGTTTGGGCTGCTGTGTCTACAATTAGCACATCAGAGACAAGATGTCTCAGATAAGAGGAGAGATCATGGCAGGTGCGATGCCCTAAACACGTGGTAAGATTTATGGACAGAAATGGTGGACTCCATCTGACTGAAGGGTGGATGGGCATGGGCTTGAAGGAAGTGAAATGGCTCAAGCTGACTTTTGTAGGAGAAAGGCTGGCACTCTGAGTCCACTGGTATTTTGTAACCTGCTGGTAAATGAGGGAGAGCCTGGCTATCCCGGGAGCCCAGCAATTATCCCAAGGCCTCATCCTTTCCAGAATGATATTCTCAAGATCCCTCTAATATGGGTCCAAATAGGCCTTTCCTCTTGTCTAACTCATACCTCTGGGGTCTAGAAGCCAGACACGCTGGGTACATGCCTATAATCCCAGTACCAGGGAGCTAGAGCACAATAATTTCAAAGGTAGCCTGGGCTACAAAGGGAGACCCTGTCTCAAAACAAAAACAAAACAAAACAGAGGCTAAACCAGAAGTATCTTTTTTTTTCTTAACTGGGGATAATAAGAGAGAGAGAAGAAATAATTCCTAGCAATAAATACACCTGACCTAGAATCCCACCATGATACTCGGGGTTCACCATGCTGTCTTCATATCAAGGAGTTGTGTTTGAAGCTTGAAACTCAGAACTCTCAAAAGAAAGTTCCTTCGTGTTCTCCTGCACTGCCTGACTTGAACTCTGCCCAGGGTCCCACTACACCTACCTGGTCGTGTAGTGGGGTCCCACAGGAGCTGCAGCCCAGGTCCAAGGACTCAGTGGCACTAGGGGGCACAGGTGGTGGGATGGCTGCCAGGGTCTTGGTTTTGGAGCAGAATTCTGGGTACTCAGAAGAAAACCTCTCGTAGCCACCTTTAAAGGAGAAAAGTGGTTCAGGTTAGTGGAGCCAGAGCCAGTAGGTAGAGGGGAAGGACAAGGAGAACTGTTGGCTCGGTGTGTGCCACTAGGTGGCGCTGTGGGTCTAGAGTTAACGGCTGCAGAGCATTTCTCAAAGCGGTTTGTTTGGTCAGAGGACCATAAATATGGAGGATGGAAGGATGCTGGGGATTTTGTTAATGCTTTGTGGACAGAGCCTTCAATTTGAGATTAAAAATACACAAAGGAAGATGTACAACGATATGCCAGAGGGACTTTCTAGAGTACCACGTACAACGAGGGACCCATGAACACTTAGGCAGACAGCCAGGGGTGCCCTGCCTGGGTGAGGATTCCCATCTGGTATCACCAGCGTCAGCCCTCTCTGATGTGAGAAGGAATGGGGGCGGGGGTGGGGGGGAGTGACTAAAAATAACTTGACATGAGCCCTTCTGAGTCTCCTCAGAGTCGGAGCAGATACCAACTGCGCTGTCTCTACCAAAAGGGCCACAAACAAAAGCAAACACGTTTCTATCACAGAAACCCCCTCTGCTACACAGGTTAGGGGCAAGAAAGGATTTTTCTGACCCGAGTGTGGATGAACCCTGCAAAGTTTATCGAGGCATCTTCTGCAGAAGGAAGGGTTTTGTAACAAAAAGATAGCACCGGTTATCTGGGACAGCTGGGGGCCGTCCCACAAGAGCCTGGGGGCAGGTGTAGGTTAGAACAAAATGCAGCTCTTGTGTTCTAGTGACCTCCAGGGCCAGAAACTTTACTACTTCAATACAGCCTACATACAACTGGCTGAAATGGTAGGTGGTCACACAGTAGCTCCTACCCTGTGCCTGCCCTGCTGGAAGGCACCTCTGGCATTATGACCTCCAGCTGTTAACAGTGGCTACCCATGGGCTGACATGTGACCAGTTAGTCAAATGCTTGGCTCCTAAATTCCAATCCTAGAAAACTGCTTCCTGCTGCTTCTGAAAGAAAGGAGAACTCTCTCAGCCACATCACAAGGGTTTCAGAAGCAGGGCACCCATTTTTTCCCTCTCTGACCGGAGGCTTTGGCTTGCCCTCTGCTCACTCCCTCCGGATATAAAAGGATATCTCTGTGGTCAGAGTTCTTCCTGCTGAGTCACAGTGACCAGCCTCCAGAGGGGGAAGCCTGCAGACCTGCTACTGCCAGCTAAGAATGTGCTGGTGGCCTCAGTGGCCATAGCACCCAAGGGGCAGGGCACCCTCCTCCTCCCATCAGAAACCCTTTATCTTAAAGTAACCAAGAAGGAATAGAGATGAGAATCTGAGGTCTGTCACCAAAGGCCCTTGGTCTCTGCCAAGAAACGTGGGCCCATCCCCCCCCCCCCCCCCCCCCTCCACCCCACCCCCCCCCCGACCCTGGCCATTAGGGAGAGAAGACTGGTTAAACACCTCCATTAATAAAGGCCATTTGCCCCTCTGTGTACTTCTATAAGACTTCAAGTTAACGACCTCTTTGTCTATTAACATCCATTTAAGCAATCAAAAAAATATATTTTTTAAAGAGTTAAGTTACCAATGGTTCCTGGCAAAAAAGCTTCCCACCCAGTAGACAGGCTCGTCCAGCCTCACCTAAAACTAAAGGGTGGGGCTGCCCACTGGAACCCAGATCCCAAGGCTCAATAGCAGGACCCTCCAGATGGCACTCCGCATCATGGAAAGGGTACAGGGCCCGGCCAGCCTGAAGATCCAGAAAGGACACAGGCTCTGCAGACAGGTCGCATCTGCTGTGCACCCTGCTACCGGCCATCCTCTAACCTGTCCTGGCCTCCTGGCTCCGAGTCGGTAAGAAGAAGTGATTATTAATCTCCCCCGGCAGGAAGTTACTGGCACACGGATTTGCCTGCCTGGCAGAGGCACCTTGAGAGAGGAGCTGCTGGCTTTGGGGAGCTGTGGGCTGTTTGAGGACAGAGTGGGGGCTGTGCAGAAGAAGGGCAAGTCCAAGTGAGTTACCGCTTCCCAGGAGGAAGAAACCATTAAGTCCTTGCCTCCTGTGGCCATGCCTGTTAAGTCTTTTGGATGACACCTGAATTCCTAAAAACTGAATACTCCAAACAAGGGGTACACATCCTATGTGCCAAGCGGCCCTGTGGAAAGCATGAAGAGCTGCAGGGTTACACATAGATAAGAGACAAGAAAGCCTCCTGGGAAGGTTAAGGGCAGGGGCCATCCTTGATGCCAGACTTATCAGGAGCCTTTGCTGTCCATTTGTACTGGCTTTTTTCCCTTGGGAACTCTGCTGGCTACCCCAGATGGGCTATAAGACTTCTCTCGTACACACAAAGAGATCCGAAAGAGTACTTAGTGCTGACACCTTTGCTCCTGGCCCAGACAAGACCCAGGTGTTTCCGGTGA
This sequence comes from Peromyscus nudipes, assembly GCA_902168325.1. NCBI lineage: Eukaryota > Metazoa > Chordata > Mammalia > Rodentia > Cricetidae > Peromyscus > Peromyscus nudipes. The sequence continues at coordinate 27,441 of CABHPH010147422.1, forward strand.
GCATTAGAGAAAATGATCCACACTTCAAAGAAGCAAAACTTGACTAGCAGAATGTGTTGCATTTCTAAAGCAAGTCAGTTTATGGAATGTCCACCCGGCTACATGTAACCCTCTTCTTGATCATGATGTAAATTTAATGGCTCTGGTTTTATTGGGACAGGGTCCCACTCTGTAGCCCAGGCTGGTCTCGAACTCATGGCAACCTTCCTGCCTCAGACTTCCCACTCCCCAAGTGCTGGGATTACATATATGAGCCACCACCCCCAGAGCAGTGTTATTTCTTACAGTGTGTAGGGAAAGAAGTCTGAAAACATTTTCCCGTCAGGCCCTCTTAGAGAACCCCATCTTCGTACAAGTACCATATGGCCACTATCTTTGTAGTAAAGAGCCAGTTTTACCCAAAACTGACTCCACCATACACAAAAGGGCCAGGCTTTCCTTTGCCTACACCTCCTGCACACATCCACAGAAAGTGGAAGCGGAGCATGATGGTATATACCTAGTCAGTCTGGCCATCTCTGAAGCATTGGGCATCTGCTGAATAAAATTTTGTAACATATGCCAACGAATTTCAACCTGTTTTTCCTGTGTCCTGTTGAATGTAATTGCCTCACAGATGTCTTAAAGGTCTTTATTTAAGGAGTATACTTCCTAAGGCTGGGGGTGTAGTTCAGTGGCAGGGTGCTTACTAAGCACATGTGAAATAACAGGCTGGTTCCTAGCACTGAGGGGGGGGAATCAAATAAAGAACTTATTTCCCCTGCTTATTATCTTTCAACCTGTAAATCAGGAACGGAGAATTAGGCATGGCCTCCACAGGGCTTGCTTGAGTTAGCCCCATGGCCTTCCTAATTCTTTCACACTCATAGCAAGCATTTCAGAGTATAAATCATGAACACAAGGGCCTCCTAGCCATAAATTCTCCACTCTAGTTGGCTGCCAGGCTCTGCAGAAATGGAGCTAATACACGTGAAAGTGCTTTATAAGGGCCAGCTGACGGGTGCTGGTAATGCCACCATAATAGGGTTCCTAGAGGGGCGTTGCTGTGGTGCTGACTATGGCCGTGGATCTTAATGAGGCTGCCACTTTTTCCTATCATCCTGTCAATCAATATTCAGAATACCCCCTGAGCCCCCGTCTTGCTCTGGCCCAGAAGGGAAGTCTAGGTTGTCTCAAAGTCATGTGCCTTTGGGAACCTCACCTTAACTGAGCAGTCTTCAGGCTATCCCTGCGACGTGGGCTTCTGACCTTGTGGTTCCCAATTCAGAGAGCCTGTCCTTCCCGGGCCAGCTGGCTGAACCCCCTAAGGCCTTGCTTGGGGGCTAGCTCTTCCCTGCAGTCCTTCCCTGTCCTCCCACACTATCTGCTACCTCCAGCAGGCTGGCCTGTTACAGAGCGACTTGTCTTCCGGCCATGTTCCCTCTGCCAGGAACTCTCTCGGGAAGGAAAAAAGCTCTCCCCTTTTACAGGTTCTGAGTGTCTAAAGGAATTTCTTGGCTCTTTAATGACTAACTTTTCCTACAAGATAAGAAGCTCTGATGAGCTTAAGAATCAAGGAGAGCCGAGCGATGGTGGCGCACACCTTTAATCCCCGCACTCGGGAGGCAGAGCCAGGCAGATCTCTGTGCGTTCAAGGCCAGCCTGGGCTACAGAGTGAGATCCAGGACAGGCACCAAAACTACACGGAGAAACCCTGTCTCAAAAAACCAAAAGAATCAAGGAGAAACTCATGTTGGTTGCAAACATCCAGCTCACCTGAAGTCATTTGTGCTGTGTAGCCAATGCCATTGAGGCTTGGAATTCTTGCTTAAGTCCTATCAGTTTTATAATTCTAACACTCCCCCATCTTTTCCTCTCTGGGACAATGTGTTATATTTATAAACAGAAAAGGCCAGTCATTCTCCCTCTGCGAAAGGTAGGCAAGCCCCTGAGCTATGTCCTGGAGGACACTGGGGAAGCTGAAGAGACAAGCAAGCAGGGCACCAGCAGAGGTCCTAGGTGATTGGCACCCCCTCCCTTGACTCCCTCCCCCACCCAAGTCAGGGTCAAGACAGACCTGAGAGCAGGTGAGTTAACCAAGAGGGAAAAGTAGAATGTCTAGATGACTCTCCCACTTGCTCAAAACAGCCCCCTGGATAATTTTGCAATGAGGTTTGAATAAGAACTGAGGTCACGAGATAAATTCTGGACAGGAGGGAAGATGAACTGTTCAGATGAAATTGTTCAAAGAAGGTCCCGTGTGTGGAGCAGGCTGGTCAAGAATTTGTAATCCAGTTGCCTCGGCCTCAGGTTACCGAAATCATAGGCACTCACCATACCAGGCTAAAATCAGTGTGTGTGTGTGTGTGTGTGTGTGTGTGTGTGTGTGTGTGTGT
>CABHPH010147423.1:9391-20210 GCA_902168325.1 Peromyscus nudipes
GGGGGGGGGCGGGAATATACATGAGTGCACATCATCTTAATTTCTAAAGATTTATTGATTTTTATTTTATGTGTATGAATGTTTGCCATTGTGTATGAATGTGCACCATGTATATGCCTGGTGCTCACAGAGGACAATACAGCTTTGGGTAGTCTAGAACCGGAGTTACAGATGGTTGTAAGCCATCATATGGGTGCTGTCAACCAAATCCAGCTCCTCCGAAAGAGCAGTTAGTGCTCTTAACCATGGAGCCGTCTTTCCAGGCCCCTCTTCATCTTATTTTTGAGACAGACTCTGTCATTGAACCTGGAACTTGCTGCTTTGGTTAAGTAGGCTGGACAGCTAGGGAGCTTCCTCCTCCTCTTCCTCTTCATCTCTTCCCCTTCCTCCCCTTCTCCTTCCTCCTTTTCCTCCCTGTGCTTCTGGGAATTAGAGGCATGCCTCATCATGCCCAGCTTTTTACATGAGTGCTGGGGATCCGAACTCAATGCCTCCTGCTTGCACAGCCATCTCACCAGCCCTTAATTTGCATTTTCAGTCCTTTGATTTTTTTATATTTCTAGCATGTATACTATAACCATTAATCTTGTCATCACACACAAATACTTTTTTTGTGTCAAACCACTTTTTAAAAACTCCCATGCTATCTAGTATTCCACAGTTTCTCTGGCTTTCCAGTGTCTTCTCCTGGTGGCAGAGATGGTCAAAATCCTTCCTGTTCCACCTGTGGCTGTGAAGCCACCAATGGGCTCTGTAGCCAGGTTCTATTCCAGATGCTACCCCAGGGGCCATGTGAACAGGAAAGAAAGAGGCAGGCAACAGCCAGGAGAAAATTAAGATCTACAGATGTGACATTTCCTCAGAACCAACCTGTCTTCATTTCTCCCGCAATTATTCACCATTTTGTTTACAAATGGGAAATAGCATTCTAGTGTGCAGCGCCTTCCAAGAGACTGAAGTTAATTTGAAATAATCCTTCTGAAAAAGCACCAATGAAAGCATGTGGAACGCCCTGTTGCCATCCCCTCTGGCTACTGACACGACAGTATTGATACACAAATCAAAGCTGACTGCTCTGGTAACTGTGAGTCCCTTGGCGGCGGCAGGAGCTTTCAAGAGGGAAGTTGTTCCCTCTTAACACAGTGGCTCACTGTAACAGGCTTCATGAAGACATTACAGGGATCCCAAACAGGCTGGAATTCACCTTCTAACTTCTCTTTCCCCCATAGATGGATGGGTCAATAGAATAAAATAATCAATACATAGAAGACAAAGAAATTTGAAGTATCCTTAAGAATAGACTCAGGACGCTGGAGAGCTGGCCTGATGGTTAAGGACACTTGCTGTACTGGCGGAGGACTCAGGTTCAGTTCCCAGCACCCATGTTGGTGCTTTTGGAATTCCCCTATGGGGAATCTAACACTCTCTTCTGGTCCACTTGAGTACCTGCACACATACAGCATAACGTACACACACACACACACACACACGCACACGCACACGCACACGCACATGCACACAGGCATATACATAAAGATGAAAATAAATCTTTTATTTCGAAGGATGGATTCTGGAGAAATAAAAGAGGCTGCCAGAGGAGTATGAATTGAGGCCATCACAGGATGTCACCCCCATCGGAACTCTGCCCACCTTCTGCCTTCTACCCACCTGAAGTTTCCACCATATAACTGCTTCTAAGGAACAGGCTCTGTTCTCTCACAGATCTATAGAATTTCCGGGTCAAAAGCACTCTCAGAGGTCATCCATGTAATAGTGAACTGAAGTTCTGATCCACAGGCTGTTCCTTACTCACTCTCCTATTACCCAACCTTGGCATGATCTCCATCCACAACAGGAAACTCATTACCTGAGAAACTTCCTGCTGAAGACAGGCTTCGTCATAGTGAGTTTGTCTCCCTATTCTTTCCATTCTTTAATCCCTAGTGCAGTTTGCTCCTTCAAGTGTTGGGTTTTTATATTTATTTTATTTTATCACTTATGGATTCAAGATGGGAACTCATGTATCCTTAGCTGGCCTCAACCTCGCTGAGTAGCCAATTGTGACCCTCATTTCTTGCTTCTCTGAGATTACATGCTTGCACTACCATGCCCGGCTCTTACGGTGCTGAGGAATAAGCCCAGAGCTTCCTGTATGCTAGATGAGCACTCTGCTAACTACACTACATCCCCAGTACACAAGCAAGCATTAACAATGCACCGTTCCAGGCAATGCCAACCCTGGCATTGCAGAACATGTGGGTTCCTGTTTGCATCCAGGAAGGAAGCTGACCAGCACACAAAAATCTAATAGACATGATTATTTTAAATGTGTCAAGATAGACCCAGATGATAATGTCCACAGAGATTGACTTAGGGGTACTATGGATAGACTGTGTGTAAAATTTGACTACATTAAAGCCCTAACCACCCAGTATTTATTATTTATAGATGTCTTTGTAGATGTAATTGAAATAAAATGATGTCACTGAAGTAATTCCAAATCAAGCATGTCCTGTGTCCTTTTTCAAAGACGAGAGATGAGACACTTAAAGGGCACATGATGTGAACACACCTAGGGAGAGCCTTGGGTAACACTGCGGGAAGTGACTATAGGGCCAGTTATAAGCCCCGAATATCCAGGAGTGTCACCATCAGCTGGGAGAATGACATGGGACAGTTACTCCCCTAGAGCCTTCAGAGAGGCCATGGCCCCTGCCAGCATCTTGATTTTGAACTTTCAGACAGGAATACTGTGAGATGTAACACTATTGTGTTCAGCCACCTAGAGTATAGTACGTTGTCATAGCAGCCCTAGGAAATTAATACAGTCTTTGGGTGCTAATGTCAGAAAGAAGTATAGAAACTGGGAAGGATGGAACTTAGAAGTTGAGATAGACTTGTAAACTTCCTAACAGGGAAAAAAAAAACACACAAACACACACAGTGGGGCAAAGACTCTGAATAAAAAGGAACATGGTAGCAAATGAGCCTGGAGAAAAAGCTGGAGCTAGAGGATGACGTCAGAGATTCCCAGCTCATGCCATGGAATAAGATACAGACATTCGAACCCTCATCCCAGGGGCTGACACACAGTGCACCCAGGTATGGGTGTGCTTTTAAAAGATCCCCAGGTGGTTGCAATAGTCATAGATTTGGAAGGCTGTGTTGTGTGATATTTTGTTTGTGTTCTGACAAAGCTTGCCTGGAGATCAGAGGGCGGAGCTAGCCACTAGTTAACCTAGAGGCTAGGTGGTGGCTCACACTTTTGATCCAGCACTCTGGGATAGAGACAGGAATATAAGGTGGGTGGAGACAGGGTATCAGCCCCCTTTTGGTCTGAAGATTCAGAGAGGTAAGAAGTAAGAGGTAAGAAGTGACTTGGGAGGCTCACACCTTTAATCCAGCACTCTGGGATAGAGACAGGAATATAATAAGGTGGGTGGAGACAGGATATCAGCCCCCTTTTGGTCTGAAGATTCAGAGAGGTAAGAAGTGACCATGGCTGCTCCTTTGTTTCTCTGATCTTTCAGTTTTACCCTGATATCTGACTCTTGGTTTTTATTGATAAGATTAATTAGGATTGTGCTTCAAGGCTGTATATAGAAAGATTCATCACCTTACCCAAACATTTAGAATGTATTCAGGTAATGGAAAGCTGCAGAGACTCTTAGCTCATTTGGAAGTGCTCACTCCTCTGTATAATCCCCTTCAGATATATATCCAAAAGCAGCTGTTGCCTGGGACCCTCATCCCCAATGTCCTTCTCATTCCCCCAGCTTCTTTTCTCTCGTCTCAACTTTGCCAGTTCTTCATGGGAAGCCTGACTTAATAACAGTCATCATTTATGTAGCAAGCCACCAAAGTTAACAACCTCAACACGCTTTCGTGTGACACCAGGTATGAGTGTTACGTTAGTGAGTTCAGTAATTCCCAATCTCTTCTTTTGTCCCGTGGGACTTGTCTCACCTCGTTCTTCCTCTCTGGGGGAGGTATTGTTCACCAGGATGGTGGGGTGGATTTGAACATCACTTCTTCCCACAGCAGAAACCTTTCTGTCAGTTACCAATCAAGAACCACTGACTGGCTGCTTGAAGATGCTCGATGCTTGAGAAACTTAGGGTTGAAGAACAGAAAGGACTCCAGATTCATTTATCTCATCTCATGCACCAGACAAGTGGTAGACAGGTCTTTCTGCTCTGTTGGCAGGAGCAAGAAGGCTCAAGCAGTGTCACTCATGACTGAGATGGAAGATTGCCAAGGCAGATAGATGGCGAATTCATCACTTTTCTTTGTGATAGAACACCTAACTCAGGGCTCACAGTTTCAGGGACGGCATGCCTACTGCTGTGGCTCTGTCTCTGGCTGGGTATCTTGAAACATGACTTTTCACATCTTGGTGGATCAGGAGGCATGGAGAAATTGACCAAGAGTGGCTATACTTTCAAAAGTCCAGCTCCAGTTACTTGTCTCCATCAGCAAGGCCATCCTCCTAAGGATTTCACAAACTGACAAGACAGTACTCCAGCTGGGTACCAAGTGTGGGAGACACGTCTCACCAGAACCATAAGAGATGGGAAGAGCCATTGCAGATAGTTGTTGAGTTTCTTTGGTCTGAAAAAAAAAATTGGCTCAAGAGATGTCTTCTCCAAACTGAAAGGTTTAAACTCATGACACTAAACACCAGTCTGCAGGATCCTGGAGTAGGGTGGCAAGGAATTACTGGAAAGCTCCTCTGAAAGCCAGTACAATGTTCTGACCTTGGCTTTGGTCATGCTTTTTCCTTTCTAATAACCGGCAAACGCCTCTGGTAGGCACAGATACTCCATGACTCAAAACAGCCAACAGGTACCAAAAGACCAGAAGAATAAACTGCAGAGTTAAGCCTACCTACTTGTCTGGGTCTTACTTCCTTCTGTTAAAACCCTTGCTCCTTGCCCATTTTCATAAAATAACTCATTCTGGACAGAACAGCATTTGACATTCATGTTTATTAAAGGGCCCTTCACTGTCTTCTGATAACACGGTCTGACTGACGTGCGCAGTGTTAAATATTTTGACTATTGCACCATTGTTTGGGGTTCATCTAGAGACACATGCAGCAATAGAGTCCTAGCTCAGAGAACAGCATCTGTGAATGACAGCTACTGGAGCATCTGCCACCCTTCTGTTGGTCAGTCTTCTGATCTCTGCCCAACTCAGACCCATAAGCATAGACTTTAAATTCTCACAGACTTTTAAAGCCTCACCATTACCTCAAGCACACTGGGTGAGTAGGAGCAGGGCAAAGTCCCTTCTCTAGACTTCTAGACACTATCTCTCTGCCTCTGTGTCTCTGTGTCTCTGTCTCTGTGTCTCTGTTTCTCTGTATCTCTGTTTCTCTCTGTCTCTGTCTATGCCTCTCTCTCTCTCTCTCTCTCTCATTCCCTAGCTTGGGTACCATCAGCAGCCCTCTTGCCTGGCTTATAAATTGGGAAACTGAACAAGGCAATCTACAGTAAATGGAAAGAATTGATCAGATGCTGTTAAATTACATGTAATTTATTCCAAATTGTATTGACTCAGTTGACAACACCAGTATTTCAGCAGTTGGAACTCGTCAGTTAATAGAGTTGATATGAAGTCTGTTTCCCCTCCTGTGCTGTCGTTGTCGTTACTGGTGGGTGCTCCACCACCACGGTTTTTTTCCCCTCGAGACAGGGTTTCTCTGTGTAGCCCTGGCTGTCCTGGAGCTAGCTCTGTAGACCAATCTGGCCTCGAACTCATGGAGATCCTCCTGCATCTGCCTCCTAAGTGCTGGGATTAAAGGTGTGCATCACCACTGCCCAGCATATTATTGCTCTTTTTAAAGCCTTTGGAGACAAGTCTTGCTAAGTAGCCCAGACTTGCCCTAAAGTTGTGATCTTTCTGCCTGAGCATCATGAGTGCTGAGATCACATTCAGATGCCCATGGGCTCAGTGTACTTGTCCTATTTATAACGTCTAACATTCTGGTTCTTCACATTTTTTCTGATAGATGTTTTTATTTTGTATTTTACTTATAAAAGCAAACAGTCTAACGTTAACACATGCAATGCAAATTATTTTCCTTAAATATAAATTTTAAGAGGAACACATCATCCCTAAGGCACATGTACTTGAGAAAAGGCTCCATCAGCCTAAGCATGGCAGCATGGCTATTATAATTTTGTCAACCCAGGATTGGGAGTCTGAATTTCCAAAGTGAGCCCAGAAGGGGTCTCAAACCCATCTTAAATAATGTTCATCTAGAAACCATAGCTACCCTTTAAACAATGCTGCAGAGCCTTGTAGTGAACCCCCAAACCTCTATAAAGGCAACCTCTTGGAGCAGTGTACACCAGATGGGACGAAGCCCAGACTGGGATGCCATGCTGATACTGGAGAGCAAATGAGGTGGCTAGAATGGTGTTCTTCCATAACACTCGAGAAAGTGGAGACACATTTTTGGAGCAGAAACAAAAAGTGAATCCTTGTTGACAATTGGAAAGGATTTGGAGAGTTTTCTCTCCGGGTCCCGCCAAGCCCCGGCAGTCCCTTAGCCCACTTATAAAATAAACATACAGACGCTTATATTATTTAAACTGTTTGGCCATTAGCTCAGGCCTATCATTATCTAGCTCTTACTCTTATATTCAGCCCATTTCTATTAATCTATACTTTGCCACGTGGCTCGTGACTTACTGGTACCTTACATCTTCCTTGTCCTGGCGGCGGCTGCAGGCAGTCTCCCCCTTCCCTTCCTGTTCCCTCAATTCTCTTCTCTGTTAGTCCTGCCTATACTTCCTGTCTGGCTATTGGTCAATCAGTGTTTTATTTATTAACACATTTGCCATACAGAACATCCCACAGCAGATTTGGATGATGGATAGGGATGGGGAAACTCTCAAACATGGTAAGGGGCCATCATCAAGAATATTCTGTACCATGGGTCCAGAGAGATGGCTCAGTGGTTAAGAGCACTTAATGCTCTTACCCAGCACCTACACCAGATGGCTTACAACTGCCTAGAACGCCTCTCTTCTGGCTTCTGAGGACACCTGAAAGAATAAGAAAAGGGGGGAGGGGAATGGCGAAGTGGGTACATTTCGTCAGGCCTTGCCAAGGTATGTCACTATGCAAACAAGCCACATGCAACAGAGTTAGTGTACAAGGTTTATTGGAGAGAGTGAAAGAGCAAAAGGCTGTCTCCAAGTGGGGACGTGAGAGAGGCAGGCAGGCAGAGAGAGAATGGGCAGAGCGGAGAAAGACAAGGGAGGCAAGCGAGGCGAGAGAGTGAGCTGTGCCCGGAGGACACTTTTAAGGGGTGCACATGTTGCATGGCTAACAGTGGACAGGCCCCTGGTGACAGGTGATGGCACAGCCTCCTCGGTGGTCCAGGCTGGCTGCTGCCCTGGCAGGAACCAACAACACCCACAACACATGTGTGTATATAACACAGAGACATCCACATATACTTAAAAATCTCAGTCTTTAAAGGGAAGAAGAATGTTCTGGTATAGAAGGCACAGTGCATTGTTTTTTAACTAACACATTACGGAACTGCCCCGTGCTTGATGACCATTTCTTAGATAGCATGCTGCTTTGGATGATTATTGGTCACATCACTGTCACCAGAATTATGCTGTTAGAGGAGGGCTCATCAAACTCTGACCCCTTGGACTGATTCCAGACCATCATCTAGCTTGTACAGACCATGAACATTTTTGTTTAATATTTTTAAGTAGTTGGAGAAAATTTCAAAAAGAATATTTATTGACATGTGAATGCTATATGAAATTCCAAATTCAGCTCAGAAAGTTTATTGGAATAGACCAAAGCTAATCCATTTGTGTGTTGTCTGTGGGTACATTTGTGCAAAGCCAGAGTTGATTGTATGTGACGGCGACCACGTGGCTTACAAGGCCTGAGCAAACTCGTGCCTCCTGTCCAGCTCTTTAGCAATACAGTGTGCCCACCTGTACCCCTGCACACACCCATGCCTGCTGGTGACTACCTTTCCTTCGAGAATTCTTCTCAGGGAAGTGGTTTTGGGGGGCTCCCTAAAAGGTGAATGCTAAGTCTGCATTAAATTGGAAACAGAAATGATATCTATCTATGCCAATGGTTATTAAAATTCCGAACTTTGGAATCTGGCTGTGAATTATTCCAGCAAAGAGCCAATCTCTTTCTTTAACTGGTGGGAATTAACGATTCTGAGCCATAGAAACAAAGGGTTATATAAAACCCATTGCATTCGTGGTGCTTTATTGCAGAGACCTTGAGAGGAGCAGAGATGAGATTCAGAACACGGTCTCACAGGCGTTACAGTCCTGGGCCAAACCCTTCCCTAAGATACAGTTGCTTTCTGTTATGCAGCCAGTGAAGCCCCAATATTTCAAATATAAATCCCCTCTGTTTTGGTTCAGCAGCGTCGAGCAGATTTTTATCACTTGAAATCCAATATGGTCCTTATTTATACATTCCTGATGACCCACAGAAGGAGACGGAGACTCCAGAGATGCGGCCATCCGTTTTATGAAGCCGTAAGATCTTGCTGAATTATTTAGGTAACTGTCCACCAGCACTTATAGCTAGGCAGCTCTTGCGCTTAACCCAGAAATCTTAGTTATTAAGGTGACATTTTGTAATCTTCTCATTGGACAAGAACAGAGTAAAATACACTGTTATGTTTTCAGCAAGAGCGTGGAGAAAACAGGGTACTGATGGGAAATAAGAAGCATCCGCCATAGTTCTTGTTTTACAAGACAACGAGGCATCCCACACCTAAGACAAGGCAAATGGCTCATCTATTATTCACGGGTCATTCTGAAGATCCAGCAGCTAAGCAAACAGAGCTTCCAAAGGTGTCACCAGGAGCAGTGCAAACACCCAATGAGGCATCAGTGCCAGTCTTCCGTGCTCTCCAGGGCCTCTGCCTTCCTTCCTGGGGGAGCTGTCTCCCAGAGTCACCCTCACTGCCATTCCCAACAGCCTCACACTTGGGTGACAAGAGCCGTGATTTTTTGACAGATGTGCAGGACGAACAGAAGGAGTGTGCTCTTTGCAACGACATGCCAGATCAATAAACACCCTCATGCCAGCCTGTCCCAGCTAGTGGATAAATGGGTCCCCACTTTAAATATTAAACAAGAGTTGGCAAGGCTCGGCACACAGGTGCTTTACAGGACAACATGTACTTCCAATATGAAATTGAACTGGGTGTAGCTCATTCCTGATTCAATTATCTTCATTATTCCCCTTGCAAATGAAAGCTGCAAACTGTTCGCAGACGCGCTGACTGTCAGGGCCCATGCCAGGGCAAGAATGTTTCTGAACTTCTATAGCCGTATCATCTCACTATTTTTTACTGACTCCCAACATCCTTCATCTTTGATAAACTCCATGACTCCTCTTGTTAGCATCACCTACAACCCCAGGAACTCTTTTTCCTGGCGTCTCCCATGATAAAAATGCATTGGTTTCAAGAGTTACTCGGTGTAGAGGGCTCAGGTTTTGCCACTAATCCTAATAAATCAAGGAGGGCGTGCCATGCGAAATAGATAGACCTGGGCCTGCTTCTGTATAATGAGGATTTTATGCTGACATGCCATATTAGGGACCACCACACACATCTTCCTCTGTAGAGACCCTTACTGCTCAAGTAATGGAGTCATTTATGGAGGCAAGTCAGAAAAAAAACCAGAACGCCACGGCTAGTGAGAGGTCCTCAGAAACTCACTATGAATACGCTTCACAGAGAACGGGGGGGGGGGGGGTCTCTAGTGACAAGACTCCAAGCAAAAGCCACCAGATACCCATTTCCCTCATTCCTACAGACCCTAAACCTCCGTAGCTCCAGAGAGAAAGGCACACCTGTGCTGTCCCAAACCACGAGAGGAAATTGGGTGACTTTTTAAGGCAGTTAGGCCCTTACTGAATATTAGATTCCCTGCCCCCAACACAAGACCTTCTGATCCAACATGAACCTTTCCATTTCCAATTACCCTCTTGTGGTCTGAGAAGAAAGTCAAGGGTGAAAGGTTTTTTTTTTTTCTTTTAAGTCTCTCATTTAAAGTCACAACTATAAGAATTTTGATTTTTATAAAAGTTCTAATGATAATGAATGGGAGATGTTCCAAAGAAGGAATGTTCCCATCTTCCCAGTCCCATACTCTCTGTGGTGAGAATGAGTTGACATCTTATCCAGGACCATCCAAGAGGAGCAAGCTTTCCACAGAAAGAGATTAGGAGTCCCTAACATGCTTAGTTGATCCTGATCCTCACAGTGTCCCAGTGTCCCTTAAAAGGGCTTGGCACATGTTGGGTACCACTGCTCTGTGGATGTGCATACATAAACATACAGCACATAGGACATCACACACACATGTGTAGGTGTATTCAGTATGTGGTTCCTGTGTGTGTGTTTAGAACTGAGTATGAAGGCCTTGCACACTCTCCCTCTCTCCCTATCCACTTTGACAATCTCATACCTTTCTGTTACTATTAAAACCTCATATATGTGCATATTGAATAATTAATTTTTCCATATGTTCTCCAGTAGATGTCAGAGATAATAATATAAAACAGTTCTAAAAGCTTAGATTTAAACACCAGGCATTTCATCTCACAGGTTTCCTAATGGTCTGCGTTTTAAAGCTAGTACCATCAGCACAGCCTAGTCTTTCACTGGAGAGTGTGCGTGTGTACGTAGGTGCGTGCATGTGTGCATGTGCGTGTGTGCGTGCGTGCATGTGTGCATGCATGTGTGCGTGTGTGCGTGCGTGTGTGTGTGTGTGTGTGTGTGTGTGTGTGTGTGTGTGTG
>CABHPH010147423.1:20631-33570 GCA_902168325.1 Peromyscus nudipes
CTTCTCTCGCTGCTTGACTTCCATTTAGACGAATGTGTGAGTGAGGGACTCGAGGGAAAGGCAGCGAAGTAGTGAGAGAGACAGAGAGAGAGAGAGAGAGAGATCTTTCTCCTTTTCAGTCAGGTATGCTGTGTGGAGCTGGGCTGTGGTCCAGCAGGAAAGACAGCTGCGGAGAGCAAGAAGATGGAGGCTGACGAACCTGATCGAATCCTGAATCAGGGGTCAGAGAGCTTGTCTTGTAAAGGGCTAGACACTTAAATATTTAAGCTTTGTGGGCCACCTCTGCTGCTGTTTTCTAAGCAAGCTTACTTAATTTTCAGGTGAAAGAAAAAAAATGGCTTGGGGGGGGATGGATTTGACCCACGAGCCAGAGTTTGCTGACCCCCTTCTCGAACCAACCCGGCAAGCAAGCGTCTCCAGAGTTCTTATTAGGAAAGATGATTTAAAAACATAAGCTATTTTCAAGTTACTGTAAGCCAGGTACTCTGCTTCTTACAACAAGAATCCCCCAATGATCCCACAGTGCATCTGTTCTCTTGAATTTCCTCCATCCACATCCTAAGGAAAGGGAAATAGCATGAGATGCCAAAGAGAAGCTCACCACACCTCTATGAGAAAAATTTTTCTCACTGAAGTGGCGTCTGCACCTCCAAGGGACAGGACTGGATGAAGAGACAGACGGCCTTGCAGAGGAGACAAGAGACTGGGGTGTGGAGCTCTTTGAGACACCACAGTAAACATGGATTTGAAAAGTGATGCCATAGGCCCCACCTGGAGGGATTGTTCCCACCTGAATAGTTTGAATGGCTTGTGGCCTGCGTCTCACCCTCTCTCAGAGGTCATCGGTGGTGATCCATTTTATATGACAACCTGACAGGCTACAGTGCCAAGTTACTACGTTCAATACCACATAGGCATTTCTCTGAGGCTTCTCTGTGACGCCTTCACAGGACTCAAGAGTGTAGGGGGTTGTCATGATGGTGTGAGGGGCTTTTGATCTGTAAGAAGTCCCAGTGGACAGGAAGTCCAGATATATGGGAAGTCCCCTGGATTGCTTGAGAGGAGGAAGTCTCCTCTGGGGCTGTAGCATGAGCCAATGGCTGCTGTCTCATCTTATGCACTTCAGGCTTGCCTGTCTTCAGAGAGGAAACCTGGACCATTGATCCTCCTTCACAAAGTCCATGTTGGCTAATTCTCTCCTACTGAGATTTATTTATGGATTTATAGTTTAAGACAAGGTCCTATGCATCCCAGGCTGGCCCCTTGAACTCCCTATGTAGTCAAGGATGACCTTGATCTTCTGGTCCTTCTGCCTCCACCTCCCAAGTTGTAGGGGTCACAGGTGTGAGTCACCACACCAGGGGTGGAACCCAGGGCCTGCTACATGCTAGGCAACCTCTCCACCAACTGCATGACATCATTGACCACTCATACCTTTTTAAACCTCCAGGCATGAGTGTGTTTTGTAGCCTTTTGTGAGCAAGTGTTTCTGACTGAGGTTGATCAAGGCACCGCTCAGGCTCTTTGCTTCAGCTCTCACACTTCAAGCAAGTGCCCCTTTGGCAGTTTATTATAGATTATGCCCCACAGATTATGAGGGGCAGGGTACTTGCCCGAATTTGCACTACTAACCTAGCAACAACATATCCTGAAAAAGGTGTCTATAAAGAAGCACACCAAAGCCAAGCCCTGGAGTCATCTGTTGATGAAAGGCTGTGACTCTGGGCTCCCAGAAACCTACTCATCTGTCTCTCCCTAAGGCCAGAATTCCTAATTCAAGTTGATAACCACTTTATAAGACATAACTACCATGTATAATGATAACCTGAGAACAACAACAACAAAAGCAATTGTGCATATGTGTGCACAGTCCCGTCCTTCAGTGTCTATGGGGGATTGGTTCCAGAACCACCACCACCGCTTGGAGAAGCTCAAATCCTTTGTACAAGACAGTGTAGCATTTACATATAATTAACACCCACTGTCATATAGTTTAAATAACCTCTAAATTCCTTATAATAGTGAATAGAATGTAAACTCTATATAAGCACTTATACTGTGTTATTTAGGACAGAATAGCAAGAAAGAAAAGTCTGTCCAATTTTCCACAGTATTTTCTAGTTATGGTAAGTTGAATCTGGGGAGTTGGAAGCCACAGATACTCAGTACTGGCCATCTACACTTCTTTGACCAAAGAATCTTTACTGAGATATTAGTTCACAGGTGGGCTCTGTAAGGGCAAGTGGTTGGGAGACCAAACATGTCAGGACAAGGTGTGCCCTTGGTATCACAAACTATTCAAGTCCTATGGTGCCCGGGCCCTGCAGGTCTGTGCAATCTCACCTTCCCTCTCTTGGACAGGGGAACTGGCTTTGGGCCACACGCCACCACCTGCAATCCCTGAATCTGCACATACCCTCCAATTCTGACTGTGAAACTCCTGCCCACCCTCTCCCCTCTTCTCACATCTGTCTGCCTCCCATCTGCACAGTACTAGCACCCCAACCCTAGTGCTGTACCCCCATCCTTGGCACCCTAAGGCCTGCCCATCTCTGGGCATGCTTACACATGTTATTGACTTCTTCTGGAGCATTCATGTGCTCTCTGATGGTTACAAGTTGTACATCTTTATAACACAGCTCAATATTGGTTTAAATATTAAGGCAACTCCACGTAGTTAAAAGGGAGGTTTATTTTGTGGGGTAACTTACAAGTGAAGGGATAGGTAACAGGGTTTGGGAAAGGTGAAACGCAGTCCAGCCGTGTTCTCTGAACAACTCTGCTCGGCCTACCTCCAGCATCCAGGATCCAGGAACCAAGAGAGCTGGCCCATCTGGATCTCAGGTCTTCAAGGTCCTCTCTCAGCTCTGCCTTGTAGACGTGACAGTTACCGAAGCCTCAATGGGGGTAGTACTTCCAGGTCAAAGCTCGAACGGCTACCCACTACGGCTCAAGGCCTACTTTTTCGGAGGGCTCTTCCTCTCTCTGCCCTACCAGGCTCTCTGCAGGCTGCTTGCCTCCTCACCATTGCCATAACTGCCATTTGATTCCATTTCACTTATTAAGTCATGCAAGAATTCTTAACAACTTCATTCTACCGGACGCTGTGGTAGTTCAGGACATCCAGTACAACATTATCCCCACAGGTTACAAAATATATAAAACTACAGAAATTTAGATTTAAATACAATCAGTTATCAAAATATTTTTAAAGGAACTTGGAAATAAACAGTTTTACAACACTAAATAGCAAGATCTTGCAGGATGTCTAATAACTACTATACTTCTGAATGGTGGTGAGTATGCATGGTGTTTTAAGGCTTCTTATCACATTTTTAAGATGTATTTATTTCTTACTTTATGTGTATGAATGTTTCTGCCTGCTTGTATGTAAGTGTATGTGTGTGCAGGGTGCTCATGGAGGTCAGAAGAGGGCATTGATCCCTTGGAACTGGAGTTACAGATAGTCCTGAGCCACCATGTGGGTGCTGGAATTCGAACCTGGGTCCTCTTCAAGAGCAACAAGCACTCTTTACCACTGAGCAACTTTTACACACACACACACACACACACACACACACACACACACACACACCCTTAGGATGTCTTTAAAGGTCTTCATGTTCTGTACAAATGTGCAGATTTTAAGGCTGTACGAAAAGTCACCAATACTGATAATTCTACTGCATTTGCTGCTGAAGCTAATCCTACTGTATTTATGGCTGGAATTAAATGGATGGAAATGCTAAACACAGTTAAGAGTTTCTCAAAGTGAGGAGTCCCTTGTTTTCATGTCAGGTCATAGGTTTCTTGCTGACTGCCGAATCCCATCACTGCGTCCTGGATCAGGGAGCCCAGATTTGTGCTAGGACTCTCCGGTCCACGGTAGGCTGCCAGAGGATGGAACCATCACTGATTTTAACTGCTACTTCCCCCAGTACTTGGGATGTGGTAAAAGCATGTGAACAGCAGCTGAAGAACAGAGTGGAAGACAGGGGTTCCACTGTCTGCTTGACTGAGTGGCTTTTTACCACGTGCTATCAGAACTCTAAATCAGGGGTTCTCTTCTCTCCTCAGTCTTCCATGCTTCCCCTCTGTAGACCCCTTCAGGATGAACTCTGGGTCAGCTGAAGATGCTGGCTTTTAACTAGTCCTTTCTCAGAGAGTTGATTTAATTATCTCCTTCCTAGTTCATACACTTTTGATAGGCAGACTTTGTGGGGACCATGGTCGTGTCTCATCTATCTCTACATCTCTCTGTGTATCAACATTTACTAGTAGAGTAAACTGGGCATGGTTTTATACTCACATGGGTTATTTTTGAAACCCATGGAATCTCATTGTCTCTGTCTACGAGGTACCATGTCTTGTTACTCTCCTGTGGCTTGGGACCTCAGGCTTCTCTCTGACTGCTCCCTTTACCTTTTACTGTCCCTTTTCACCGACTTTACAGGTTGGTGTTTGTGCAGCTGCACTCTAAGACTGTCTGAGAATGAAGCAACTCATAAATCCTACCATTCCCCCTTTTTATCACCTCCCCCCTGTGAAACTAGGAGCATACCTAACATTTAGAAGGTGAACTGGTTGTAAAGGAATCTAGAACTCAGGCTGGGCTATGGCTCCCTAGGTAAAGCACTTCCTGTGCAAGCAAGAAGACCTGAATTTGAGTCTCCAGAAGCCATCCGAAGCCAGGTGGGCGAACACACATCCGTTAGCCAGTGCTTCTGTGAGGAAATGAAAGTGGAGACAGGAGAATCTCTGGACACTCTTGGGTCAAATAGTCTGGCACTCGTACATGTGTGTGCAATTGTGTGCGTGTGAACACACACACATACAAATAAATAAATAGACATAAGAAAAATAAAAATTATGATATTTGCTAAAAAAGGAATTTGACTTGTACAATTCCAAATCCTTCTGTGTACTAACGGTGCGAGAGGAGCTTCTGGGGTGTTGGCCAGGCTCTATCCATGCTCCTTACTCTTTTAGCTCACAATCTGCTAACTGAGAACATTATTTTAAACCCACCAAAGAGTGTGTTATATGTGCTCTGCAGAATATGTTTGCATTGTACCCTTAATAAGCTTGCTATAAATGGCATGACATCTCCCCTCTTATTTCAGGTGCTCAGGTCTGTGTGTCCGTGTCTTAGAGATGCCACCATTTTGATCACTGCAATCTCTGCTTCTATCCACTGTATGAATACAGCAGTGAGTTTTTAGCCAGTTCCCTGTGGACATGTGTTTGAATTTTTCGAATCCCTCAGTATTATACACAGAGCACACCTCCCCCACTCCACACACATCACCTTGGAGACACCTTTGAGAATTTCTGGGAGTTCTTGATGCTAGAGTACACGCCTCTTATTTTGTGTGTATTTGTTTGTGTGTGTGCACATGTGTTTGATGTGATGCATGTATATGCATGTATGGGAAGGGTAACTTCCTGTGTCTTTCTGCAGAAACATCATCCATCTTTTTTTTTTTTTTTTTGATCCAGAGTCTCTCATGACCTAGAGCTTGCCCGGTCTGGTAAGCTTGCAATCCTCCTGTCTCTGCCTCTCCAGCCTTGGAATTACAAGCATGTATTCCTGCACTCAGCTCTTGTTTACTTGAGTCCTAGGGATGGACTTTGGGTCCTCGTGTTTGCAAGGCAAGCAGTTTGCTGACCAAGTCATTTCCCCAGGCCCTAGTAGATGCACCGTATGGCCTCAAGTACAAGGAAATCTCTGTGGCCCGTGTGTACCAACTCCACTCCGGTAGTAGCACGCAGGGGTGTAAAGTGCAGGATATTGGAGTTTTCATTCACATGGCTTTGCTTTCTTTTTCTTCTTTCCACGTGTGTACACACTGTCCATCTTATTCTTCTTGAGGCAAGGTCTCCCAGTCAAACCCAGAGCTCAGTTGTGTATCTATCTTGCTATGGTGATCCCTGTCTCTGCCTTCAGAGGCTGGACTCACAGATAGGCTGCCATGAGTACCCAGCATTTATGTGGGTTCTGTGGATCTGAACTCAGATCTTTTGGCTTGCTAGGCAAGGGCCTTAACCACTGAGTCATCTCTCCAGCCCTCATTTGCATGTCTCTGACGGACACCT
Organism: Peromyscus nudipes; assembly: GCA_902168325.1. Lineage (NCBI taxonomy): Eukaryota > Metazoa > Chordata > Mammalia > Rodentia > Cricetidae > Peromyscus > Peromyscus nudipes. The sequence goes on from CABHPH010147423.1 coordinate 26,728, forward strand.
CCAATGGCTTACGGGTACCCTCCAATGTTTTGAAGTGTTCTTTGGACTTTGTCATGCTCAGTTTGTCCAGTTGCCTTACAGGGCAAATGTGACTGGAGCACTTTTAAAAATTGTACTCAATCACACAGCTAAATGAAAAGCCAGACCTATATGCGATGACCCTGGAATGCACCCACCCCTCATTCTCCACATGACCGCGAAGATGAAGACCTTGAAGATCAAAATTCAGTGTGTGCAGCTGTGAGAAACTTCTCAGGACTTTCTCTCCTGATCCCTCATCAGCTCACTTCTAAAGCCAAGACTGGAAATTCTCTCTCCCTGGCACCTTCTGCCCAACACAGATTCAAGTGTTAGGTTTGTAGAATGTGGGTTTGATAACATCAAAAGAACAGCAATGATAAACCCTAACAGATTCACATGGAGTGCACGGTTGTATGACTTTTAAGTACTCCAGTCCTTTTTAAAAATAATAACACGAGTTTTTGCACTTATTTACTTATTTGTGGGGCATACACGCCCCACAGTGCATGCACAAAAGTCAAAGTGCATCTTGCTGGAGTTGGTTCTCCCTCCTACTGTGTGAATCCCGGGACCAGACTGGGGAGCAAGTGCCTTCACAGGCTGAGCCTGACTTCAGTTCTTTATAGAATCAGACTCCACACAGGTTACACTCCGTTCCATTCCCCTGGACTCTTCTAGGGAGCCTTGGACTTTCTCTCCTGTCCCTCTTCTGTCTTTCTGTCTTTTTGCCCATCTGTGTTTCTCTGTCTCTCTAGCACACCTTCACAGACCCCTCTGTTTTTGTTTTGATTTTTTATTCCTTTATTTAAACCCTCCGGGATAAATTCGTTTGGACCACTGCTCACAAAAAGCAGAAAGAGCGATAGGAGAGAGTTCCTGATAGACTCAAGGCAATAACCAGATAGCACTCCTTGGGGTGGACTTCGCCAGCAGCACTGACTTGTTTTATTTTAAACTGGACACATCTGCCCGGGGACCTGGCAAGCAGGATGTCTCTTTATCATTCAAACCCTGCACAAAGCTGCCACGCACAGAGCAGGCCGGATTTGATTTAGAGCGGTGTCCCAGTTGCCCAGAGGAAGTCTAGGGACTCAGACTTTCCATAATACACCCCGGATTAGTCATTCGGCGAGCAGGTGAGTATTTGCTTTCGCAATTGTCCCTGGCTAAATAATCTAGATAGATATAAAACAGTGAATTCAGCTGCCTGTGAATAGTATGGATATTTGCGCTTTTGTGCGGCACCAATCCCCAGCAATATTTTTTTTTGTATTAAATACCATGAATCCACTTCACCTGTCAGCACTATTCAAAACACGAAATGCTGTATGAATAGAGAGGATGTTCTGGGATCTTTCAGATGATTACTGTTGCTAGGAACACCACTTCCTGATATCTTTGTGCTTGCTGTGTGTGTCTCTCTTTGTGTACGGCTTACAGTGACAAGCAAATTCATAGCATGGTGGCGGGGAGGAATTGCAAAAGTTTAGAAATGTTTAAAGAACACTGCTTAAAGTTACAAAGGGGATGTCAGCTAAAATAACAGTGGGAAGTTATGCTTCCAAGGGTGGGGGTGGCGGGGGGGGCGACCATAGGGACAGCAATGACTCTGTTTGCGTACAGACTTCAAGCCCATCCCAGCCATCCTTTTCTGGAACCTTGGAACTGGGTTATGCTTTTGTGGTCCCCAAGGAAATTACCGTCTTCTGCTCCTTGAGAATATTAAGCCAATTATTGCTTCTAGAATGTCAGTTTGGTTTAAACTTGTAATTCAGCTAGATTGATGGGAGGGGACTGGGTGAGCTCTCCCGGGGCTGGAGCCGGGAAGCACACCAGAGTCAGGTGAGACAGACTCATTCATTTGTCTGCTCAGGATAAGCTGCTCTTCCCAACCGAGCGGCAGAGTGACGTGATTCAGGAGCTCACATCCCAGAGATATCCAGGAAGAGTCCAAAGCAGATGCGGCCTGAGGTTTCATGCTCTGCTTTGAGGACTTCACCAAACACGACACAGGAAGCATCAGCAGCAGCGAGCCAGAAGTCATCTCAGTCGGACTCCATGGTAACCATGGTTGCTGAGGGACCTGGGACAGGTGTTGGTCTCTTTGGGTCTCTCCATCCTGTGTGAGATGAGGGTATGTTCCTCCTCCTGAATGGCCAGTGTATAGTGCACAGCAATAGTGCCCTTAGAGCAAAGGAAATGCTGTGCTCAAGATGGGTGGGAAAGGGTCTTTCCCACCATGGAGTCAGCTCCCTGTCCTCCGCCCTCACCCGTTCTCACCGTGTGCCGTTCACTGCACCCTCGCAGCACTGTGCTCTAGATGTCGATGGGTGGATGGATGATTTTCAAAACTAGGGTCTGGGAAACAGCCCAGTCAGTAAAATCCTTGTCTTTGGATTCCTAGAACTCCGGTTAAAAAAAAAAATAGCCAACCCTGTAGCTAGAGTTTTCCTGCTGGGCCCACAGTCAGGACAAATCTCTGCCACCCGCCAGTCTCCAGCTCCCAAGTCCCGCCAGTCTCCGAGCCCACTTATAAAATAAACACACAGACGCTTACATTATTTAAACTGCTTGGCCATTAGCTCAGGCCTATCATTGTCTAGCTCTTACTCTTATATTTAGCCCATTTCTATTAATCTCTACTTTGCCACGTGGCTCGTGGCTTACCGGTACCTTACATCTTCCTTCTCCTGGCCACGGCTCTGGGCCGTCTCCCCTCTACCTTCCTGTTCCCTCAATTCTCCTCTCTGTTAGTCCCGCCTATACTTCCTGTCTGGCTACCGGCCAATCAGCGCTTTATTGATACAGAGTGATATCCACAGCACAACCCAGTGGTGGGCATGTAATCCCAGCACAGGGAAGTGGAGTCAGGCAGATCCCTGAGGCTTGACAACTAGCCAGTGTAGACGAATTGGGAAGCTCTTGTCCAATAAACTATCCTGTATATGCAGCCATATGAACATGCACACACACAACCACACATACACACATGCAAGCAGCCATATGAACATATAAAACATACAACCTAACACACATGTACACCCACATGAATATAGCCATATAAACATATGCAACAATCACATATGTGTACCCACATCCACAAACATGCAACCATACATATGAACATATACAATTCACACATATACTCATACACTGGTACAATCATACTCACATATCTGCAGTCATATGAGCACTGACACACATGTGCACCCACATCCATGCAGTTGTATGATTGATTGTACATATCACACACATGCTCTCCCACACAAGTATAATCATACCCACATACACATAGCCATATGGATGTGCACACACACCCACATACATGCACTTACGAACATTCATACACAAAATGGATCAAAGAGTCATGGACATAGTTTTACTTTTTGACCAATAGTGCAAGAGTAATAATAATAATAATAATAATAATAATAATAATAATGACCACCCCTCTGTCACTTTATAAGGGGCACGACAGCCATTTGTACCCTAACACTCTCCTGTAAGCACCTCTGCACCATAGCAGCCAATAAGATTTAAAAAAAAAGAAGAAGAAGAAACTGAGGCTCAAATATACAGGAGGCGCTGGCCTCAAGTCCCACAGGTCCCTCATGGCTACCCACTGTGCAGTGCCTTTAGATTAGGAAACAGGGACAGACAAAGAACGGTTCCAGTCACTCCAGCCACTGGGACCCTGACTCTCATCATGCCATCCCACATCTACCACTGACATTCATACTCGGTCTCCATGAGCGGCTGAGGACAAACAATGCCTGGAATTACTCAGGGAACTGGGATATTAGGAAGTACCTTTGTGCTAGGGCCCCTTTGTCTGCAGACACCACACGCACCGCAGCTTTAGGGCGTTAGAATATGTACTTTTCTAAATGCCAGTCTCCCGCAAGCTCTGAACCAGAGTCTGCTGTACCTTCTTTAAGGACCGGAGAGAAAGTACCCTTTGTCTGGGAAGAGCAGGCTGGTCTGCAAGCTCTCTGCTCTTGAGCCCACAGCTGGGATAGCCTTTCTGGTAGCCAGTCTCCATTGGCCTTATTCTACCAAGATACAGAACTGTACACTGGGGTGGGACAGAGGCCAGATGTAGCTGCGCTACAGGGGTCCTGTGGTTACTGAGAGCAGAGATGCAGAATGAAGTAAGGGGTGAGGGAGAACGAGAGAAAAGCCCCGTCCTTCTACACGACTCAAGAGCTGTGTCTCTTTGACTCTGAAGAGGCAGGGTAGAGGGCACCGAGTCCAGGATCAGGTGGCACGTGTAACACCTTTGTTCCCTAAGTGCCTCATTGGAGTGTTTGCTGGAGGAATCAAGGCGAGTCTATTCCAAACTTCTAGTTCACACCCCACATAGAGATGCAGGACTTGGGGCCTCTCACTGGGAGAATGTGTCCCTCGCTGTTCCCCTGGCGCTGGAGACAAACTCTGCATGGTACCTGGTGGATCCTTCGGTTGGGGTCAGACCAGGGTGCCCGGGCACAGTGGCAGCAGCTGAACAGGAGAGGAGCTGTAACCGAGGAACTGCAGCTTAACTCACGCTTCTAGTGAACCTTCCTGTCTGTAAATGAACCTTCCTCAAGTTCATTTACAACGAAGAGAATGAGGGGTCCTGAGCGTTCGGAAATCACTCCTTTGTGTTTCCAACCACCCTTCTGTGAGTGTTTCCTATATGTGGGCCACTGTGCATTTTCTATATATTGTCTCTGTGTGGAAACCATTTTTATGTGTTACCACCTTAAATATTAAATATATAAATTAATAAAATGCAGCCTTGTAATTCTATTCCCAGAAGCTTTTCCTAAGGGAGTAATCAAGCAATTATATAATGATGTATATTATATAAGGATGGGTATCAGGGCTAAGTTTGTAACAGAAAAATTGAAGGCAAAACATGAGTATCAATCGAAGATGTGTGCATATCTCTGTTTATATAGAACTGTATCTGTGTGCACACACATATGGTCGTACACATATTGCATATGTATAAATTATATATCATTATGCAAGGGGCATATTTACAATATTAAAGATATACTTTAAATGGGAAGAACAGATTTATTAAATGCCACTCTGTGTCCTGACAGTGCACATTAATAAAGAGCCGAGGATGGAGTCTAGAGTTTCTTATGCTCATTCTTTTCAGATGGGGTGGTGAAGGGAATTTATGGGTCAAAATGTTATTTGTCTACTCCATAGGTGTCTGTATGTTTTAAACAGTAAGCATGCGTTGGTTTTGTAATCAGCAACCCCCAACCCCAGCGAAGCTATTTACATTTGGGGGAGGGAATAACCAGGCCCTCCGCGTACACACTGTATAGTCGCTACCTATTAGCATCTAATTACTACCTAGATGGATGGAGTGTGCTGGCTTCCCAGGTGTCCGAGCTGCTGATTCTGAACTCATTTTAGTCCCTCATTTATTTGCCTGATTAACTACTTTCATTCAGAGCATTTAGCGCACTGAAATGGTGATCAAAATATTAAAGGAATCTTAGGAACAGCAGAGCAACGGACTCCATCGACAGAAGAACTCGTGTGGACTTAGTCATTTTTGGAGGCCAATAGCAAACAAAGAGGACACCAGGCTGGGGTGAATACAAAACTCCTGGTGCTGAAAGCAGGTGGCAATGAAGACTCTCTTCCATGCCAAGCGAGGCAGGGTTTGCCGCCTTTCTTCTAGTCTTTACTTCCTTGGTACAACTAAATACTTGTGTGGGCATCGTGGAGCACCAAGTCTCAGCCATATGTGTATGAAGCTCTTGTGCAGAACTCTCACTGAGCCACAGAGGCACAGTGGGAATGTCTGAATCACAGGGCTTAGGGCTGGGGTCAACCTAGAGTCTACCACGAGCAAGTTTGACAACATAGAGTAAGGGCCATCGCTCTTGTCACTCAAACTTCCTGATTTTGGAAACAGGACACAGTTTACCTGTCTTGAGAAGCTGTCCACAGCACCACATTCACATCATAGTCAATAGGCCACAGAACCATGTTCAGGTCATAGTCAATGGATCATGATTAACGACCTGGCTATGTACTACTCAAGACCACAAAGAATAATAAACATCCACCTCAGGTCTCAGGAGTGTGGACAGCAGTGGTTTGATTTGGTGTGTGTGTATGTGTGTGTGTGTGTGTGCATGTAGTGTTCTCTCTGAGACATCCCACCATACCAGAACCAGTCCTAAAGTTGTGGCAGAGAATGTTAACACTATCAATATGCCCAGCCCACGTCTACACATAAGTTTCCTTGTTTATAAGTGAAAGGTTTATATTCTCTCTCTCTCTCTCTTTCTCTCTCTCTCTCTCTCTCTCTCTCTCTCTCTCTCTCTCTCCCTCCCTCCCTCATCTGACTAGAGATAAATGATAAATCTGCATACTACACAATGAGCCTGATACATTTTCATCCCCCGTCGAAAAGTTGGAAAGCTCTGGTTAACAGAGGTGTGCTGGTCAGTTTTTGTCACCATGACACAAACCAGAGTCGCCTGGGAAGAGGGAGCCTCAATGGGTGAGTTGCCTCCATCAGATTGGCCTATTGGGATGTCTTTGAGGCACTTTCTCAAGTAATAATTGATGGGAAGAAACCAGCTCACTGTGGGGGTTGCCTTCCTTGGGCTGGTGGTCCCAGGTTGTATAAGAAAGCAGACTGATGCCGGGAGGTGGTGGCGCACGCCTTTAATCCCAGCACTCGGGAGGCAGAGGCAGGCGGATCTCTGTGAGTTCGAGGCCAGCCTGGGCTACCAAGTGAGCTCCAGGAAAGGCGCAAAGCTACACAGAGAAACCCTGTCTCAAAAAACCAAAAAAAAGAGA
>CABHPH010147424.1:0-31970 GCA_902168325.1 Peromyscus nudipes
TTCTTCTTTCTTTTGAACTGTTCCCCACCGACCTACTGCCAAGTCCCCCTTGAGACTACAAAGGGTCGCAGTCCAAGCTGGCCTGGTGGTCAGTCCATGCTGGCCTAGAACTCACTGACCTCCCTGCCTCTTGAGTAGCTAGGATTATAGGCATGTACCACCCTACCAGGCCAACCATGGTACCCTTGGTCTGGTTCTTATTCCCAGGGATGCTCATCCTGAGACATGGGCAGTGTGGTTCAAGGGGACAGACCAGTGTCTGTGATACCACATTACTTATTGAATAAAGTGGCCGAAATGCTGTCAATTTCATGTTTCAAGTGCAACAAGTACCATCGTTACTGTCACGTTCCGTGGTCTGACTAATCTGTCACCACAGGCTGACTGACAGGCCGCAAATGAGACATCTGAAATCAGGCGAATGACCTGCCAAGCTATCTCGGCGTCTCACTTCAGTGGAGAGCATCTGCTTCCAGCACACCTGAGAACTGCTGACAAGACTTGGGTCATTCTCAAGTTTCACTACTGGCTTCTTTTATAACATAGTAAGCCTCAATTAAGAGTCACTTTTTTTTTAGATTTATTTATTTATTATGTATACAGTGTTCTGTCTGCATGTTTGACTGCATGACAGAAGAGGGCACCAGATCTCATTACAGATAGTTGTGAGCCACCATGTGGTTGCTGGGAATTGAACTCAGGACCTCTGGAAGAACAGGTCAGTGCTCTTAACCTCTGAGCCATCTCTCCAGTCCCAAGAGTCACATTTTTTATGGCATGCTATGAACATCCATTGAAAATGTGGTCTTGGAACACAGTCAGTTCACTGGTACTAAAGTCAACCTCTGTACTCCAATGGCAATGGTTTGATGAAGCAGACGAGGAAACAGTATTTAGACACTCATTCTCTCACTAGTTGGCTACATGCTGTGTACTGGGCTGTGCTAGGTGCTTGGGCATGCGACGGTCATCACTGCACAGTCTTTGTGTTCATAGTCTAGCAAGAAAGAAGGGACAGCAGAGGGAACACCGTAACCAAAGATGAGCAAGCGGGCTGGCATTGTCTCGAGGGGCTGAAATGCAAAGGACTGAAGAGGCTCGGTGTGGTGATACATTGTGTACCCCAATTGGGAAGGAAATAGAGCCGGGTGGCGACAGGGCCGAAACACACCCCTTATTTTGTATGGAGACAATGGGAAACCAAAGGCCATGCAGCTTGGGCGTGGCTGGAAGGTCTCAGCTGAATCCTCAAGTGAAAAGGAGAGTAGTTCTTACACAATGGTTTTGCTCAGGATTTGGTCAATGCTTTTAGGGAGTACTCTGCTAAGTACCCAGGAGATGTGAGTACCATTTGTAAAGAGACAAGAGAGATCTAGAACTTCAGAGTGAATGGCACAAGATAACGCAAAGGTCTCTCTGTCTTGCCAGCCACGGTTAGCATCAGACAGATGGCTCACTGTTATCCTCCTCCTTTGCATCATCAGACAAGGTATGAGTATCATCATTTTTCCTCAGTCTTTCTCCATCACTTAAATGTCAACTCCAAGAGGACCGAGTCTGTACCTGTTTCTGATCCTCAGAGCTTGGCACTGGAAAGACAATGCATGTCTGTTAAAGGAATAGGTTATCATTTCCATCTTGACAAGCTAACCGGTCTCGATGCCTGTTTTTGTACAAAGCACTGTACTGGGGACCGTGCAACAGGGTGAGGAAGCTCACAAGGCGCATGAGTACTCAGTACCAGGAGGTCACAAGTATCCACTGAGAAAACTATTGTGTTGGCAGCTGAGGCTGGCTTAATAACGTAGATAGTCAACGGTAGGCCACAAGTCAAACGATCCAGCTATGATTTCAGAAAGACCTCTGGCTGATTACAGACACAGATGCCTTCCTTATCTGTTTATCCTTAACTAACTATGTTATCACACACTATATCACCATTGTTGTATTTGCAAGGACTTTATAGAATTCGTTAAAACCATGAAAAGCAAATCCCATTTGATGAGCAAATCAGTTAGCCCCGTGAGAAACCTCAGGGGGCCATGCTTCCTTCCGTATGCCTAGCATTTCTGGAAAAGTGGCTGTAGAGTGTGGAAAACAGGACAACAATAAGAGAACAGGTAATCCTTCTTGCCAGAAAGGAGACGGACTGGAAATAATCTCTTGGAGAATTATCTCAACAGCCGCCCAACCAAGCACTCCGGTTAGTGAAGTTGTAGCTCTTGAATCCATGAGTATAAGACATCAAATGGAAGTCCCTTAGTTCTGATGACATTTCCGTGAGTCGAAGTTTAAAGAGTCTGCTCTAGAAAAGAAGTCAGCAAACCAGGGCCAGGATGCCAAATTTGCCAATCTGGCCATTTTCACAGTTTTACTGCAACATGGCCGTGAACAACGGCATTAGTACTGTCTACGGCTACATTTGTGTAGCAAAGGTAGGGTTAAGTCACGGTAGCAGAGACTGTAAGGCTTGCAAAGTCAAATGATTGACTGCCTGGTCCTGCAAGAGTCTACCAAATGCTAGCAACCCTGATTCCCTGAGTTTGAGATGGGTTTTTTCCCTCCAACAATATTGCTGTGTGATGTCACTAACTTACCCAGAGTCTCGGCCCCTCATTACTCTAACCTTCCAAATGGGCAGTGCTGACGATGATGATGGTCAATATCTCAAAGTGTGATGAAGGAGACACTATGTGCCAAGTGCCTACACCCAAACCAAGCCTGATAAGCACGAGCTATTATTGCTCCCTTTTTGAAGGATGGAAAATTGAGGCTGAGAGAGTCAAATAAGCTCACGAACGGATCACAGTTAATTTGGAAAAAAGTGTTTTTGCATGGTGTTGTGGGTAGAACCCAGGCTTTTAAACATGACAGGCAAGTATCCTACCACTGAGTCACACAACTAAATTGGGGATTATGATTTAATAAAGATGTCTAATTTTTGGTAGTAAAGTTGTTTTATATTTAAAATAAAACCAGACAGTCCAAAAGCCATAGACACAGATGTCTTTTTAAAAATTTTAAAACCGCCGGGCGGTGGTGGCGCACGCCTTTAATCCCAGCACTCGGGAGGCAGAGCCAGGCAGATCTCTGTGAGTTCGAGGCCAGCCTGGTCTACAGAGCGAGATCCAGGAAAGGCGCAAAGCTAAACAGAGAAACCCTGTCTCGAAAAACCAAAAAAAAAAAAAAAAAAATTAAAACTGGTATGTAAAACATATTTAAAGAAAGAACACACACAAAAGAAAAAATGAATATTTTTAAGTTTTTTAAATTAATCTTTCAAGAGATGCAGGAAGAGAACTTCCCCAAATATAAACAGTTAGTCACCGTGATGGTGTGTCAACGGCATTCTGTCTTCCCACTCTGAACTACATTACTGGTAGTTACACAGTAAAAGCATGGACTGCCGTTACAGTCCTGTGGTCTATGAGCACATGCTCCTTGGAGCATGTCCTAGTATGACCTTGACCTCGTGTGGGGTATGTGAAATAGTAGTTTGTAAGCATCTCACAGGTCTCTTTGGAAGAAACATGACCAGCTGCCTGTCCTGAAATGAAGGCTCTGGAGTAGATCGACACCGTCAAACATTAGCTCCAGTTTTAGGTGTGTCCTGGTGTTGTTTGGTTTACACCAGTCATTTCAGTTCTAACTATGAAATGAGATCTGCTCCCATTGGAGCAGGGCTGACATAGATCCTGTTTAATGAGGATGCCCTAGCATTTCGATGACTTTAAGGAAAGAGAATTTCCCCAGGAACTCTCCATAAAAAGGGGGATAAGCCAGGGATGATTTTTTTTATACATGAAGCTTTCTTTTTTTTTTTTTTAAACAGCAGATGGAGACTAATACAGAGATCTATCACTAGCCAAAATACACAGACTAGTTACAGGGGTTACCTCTACGACATAATCCTTGCAGGCAAGGCTCAGAGAAACTGCCGGAAGGAGAGAAAAAACACGGAGAGCCAGAGGACCAGGATGTTTCCTGCTAGATGGCGCCTTCCCGGTGTACCAGGGAAGCTGCACCATGAAATCTCAACAACATGGCTGCCTAAACAAAACCCACACGATGAAAACACCAATTGACGTGCCAGTGTGGGCGAGGGCCGTTTCACAAGGCCCCGCCCCCGAAGAAGAGCTATCGGCTATCAATGGCCTATAGAAACAATCAGCTGTTTCCAAAATAACTCCAACAGCTTATCCAATCCCAGACGGTCAGACCTAAACACATGTACCTTGAGCAACACAGCCTGGACTCATCTATGTGTAATAACAACAAAGAAGTGGAGGTCCTAGATGTGAGAGGAAGTAGGAGTGGTCCCGGAAGGAGTCTGAGGTGAGGAGGGATGGGTGGAAATAATGTAAATACAGCAGCTATGTGTGAAATTCTCAAAAAATGTGTTTAAACTGATTGTGAGATATTTTTGAAGTTAATTATTTCCTTGAGCTGGAGAGGTGGCTCAGCAGTTAAGGGCACTTGTTGCTCTTATAGAGAGGACCCAGGTTCAATTCCCCCAGCTCCCACATGTCAGCTCACAACTCTGTAACTCCAGTTCCAGAGGATCCGATGCCCTCTTCTGACCTCCATGGGTACTAGGCACACATGCGGTGTACATAAATACATTCAGGTAAAATGCTCCCACATACAAAATAATAAAATGAGTACATTTAAAACATTAAAAAACATTTTTGAGGGGGCTAGGGAGATGAGTACAGAGAATAAGAGTACTTGCTGCTCTTATAGAGGACTCGGGTTTGGTTCCCAGCACCCACATGGTGGCTCAAAGTCATCCATTACTTCAGTCCCAGGAGACCCAACATCCTCATGACTTCCATGGGCACCAGACACACATGATGCACACACACACACACACACACACACACACACACACACACACACACACATATAAAACACTCATATACATAACACAAATGTAAAAATATCATTTTCAGATACTACCACTATATTATAGGACAGTACCGCTAGAGTCTCTATACAAAGAAAAAGGGGGAAATAAACGGTCTAGTGAAAGACAACAAAAGATCGGGATGTCCCGGAAGGGAGGCAGAACAACCTTTGCTGGGAATATTGCTGCTGCTTGGGAGTTCTCTACCCAGGAGTGGGGGATCTTGCTGACAGGAGCTCCCAGGTTAATCTGATACTAACCGTGTAATGCAGAAGCTCACAAATGCCCCTGTGTACGAGCATACAAAACCCAAGATCCTCAGTCTTACATCATCCGTTCGGCCCTCTTTCCATCCAGGGGAGAGCACACGGGGCCAGGCTGAGGGAAGTGGGCGGGACAAGGCTGAGGGAAGTGGGCGGGACAAGGCACGCATGCCATCCTCTTCCTTCTCATTCACCCTGGCTTCCTCGAGGGTTCATGTGCTCCTCCCTCATCTTAGGCTCTCATTTGCTGTCTCTGACTCCCAACTGTAATCACCTTGGCTAATAAGTACCCAGAGTAACAAGTGGGCATCGAGCTGTGTGGCTATCTGATGGCTACTCGCTTTTAGTGCTTGTTGAAATAATTTCCTCAGGTGTGGCCATACATGGTTCATGATCAGCAAAGAGAGGAGAGCTTGACTATGAAAAACTGGAAGCTCATTTATCTATAAATGAGGGTGGTTTTTTTAAAATTGTTTTTTAAAGTTTTCCCATCATGATCTCGGTGTCCCTTGCTCATAGAATCCCTCTTCTCTCTCATCAACTGGACTTCCAGAGCTCGGCCTCGTGCTTGGCTGTGGATCTCTGCATCAGCTTCCATAAGTTACTGGATGAAGGCTCTATGATGACAGTTAGGGTATTCACCAACCTGATCACTTGGGTAAGCCAGTTCAGGTGCCCTCTCCACTATTGCTAGTAGTCTAAGCTGGGGTCATCCTTGTGGATTCCTGGGACCTTCCCTAGCACCCTATACATGAGTTTCGAAGGTGAAATGAGCATGGCATTTGGAACAAACAACTTGCTTTGTTTACTTCTGAGGCTGTGAAAGTCAGAGACAGAGGGAGAAAAGAGAAGAGAGGGGTAAGGAGAACCATTTTCCAGTCTATACAATTACCTAGGCAGTAAAAGTTGCTTGATTGACAACTGCCTATACTAACAGTTCTAGAAAGTAAGGCAGTATTAAAGAATGCCATGAAACACACACTTAGTATATGGGTGGAAGCAGAAAGAAAACACGACACACTGAGTGGTAAGAGGTGAGTAGTTTGTCAGGGATGTTAAGCTCTAGAAACAGGTGTTGGAGTTGACTGACGCCATGTCTCACGCACGTATGTACTCTCTACTTTCCCCGTGTGCACTTGGAGCTAATCCATCATTTGAAATCCTAACACACAAATAAGAGCACCCCGGATTTGAGCTAATCATTTATGCTCAAGCTCACAGGGACGTACAGGGTGCTCTGAGTTAGTCACCTGTGAAAAGACTTTCAAGGGACATGCACTATGCTAGTCCCACACATTATCTCCAGAAAGCACAGGTTATCTTATGCTATCCAAAACCAGAAAATGTAATTTGCTCAGCTGTTTCTTTTTCCAAATCCCCATTTTATGGCAAAGTGAAAATAAAGACCCACGATGACCAAAACGGTTTCTCCCTTGTAAACCAGTCCCAGTGAAACCCAGGAGAGGGGTGGGCCTGGTAAACTCTGTTCTGAAGACTATGTTAATAGAGTTAACACTAACTGATTTGGAATTTGGACACTGACTCCCATGCCAAGTGTTCCGATGTTGAAAGTCTAACCGAATCTTGTTCTGACAGAGACTCCTGTAACTGTGGGTTGCATAAGTACAGCCCTGCTGTTATCTCAAGCCCGACAGAGAACAGTCAGCTTTCTGCAGACCTTTGATACTAGGTGGGTCAAGTGTACACAGCCACACGTTTCTTCCTCCTCAGATTCTGCCAGGGAAGGTGCTGGATGGACCTCACATTTTATATTGGAAGCATACGTGGGTTCTGTACAGCGAGACAGGACTAGGAAAACTTATGGAAACGCCTGGGTTCTATAAAGCAAGACAGGACTAGGAAAACTTCTGGAAACACAGTTTGCCCACGGTATTGTGGGGAGGCTAGTTTAGTTTCTCTGATGCAGCCTAAGGAACCATTGGATTTTGTGCAAATGTACACTCATCCTCCTACAGCTCTACCCAACCACATGGAGTGTGTCCTCTCTCTTTCCCTCCACTGCCAAATATACACCCTTCTACCACACACACACACACACACACACACACACAGGTGTGCGCAGAGCATGCCTAAATACGGTCAGCTTCTGCTGTTATTTTGCTGGGGATTCCGTTAGGCAGAAATGCTGACATCCCCACTATATGCTAGTTACACAAGCAAGCTGCCTCCCTCGGCCTTCTCTCATCCATCTACGGGACAGGCGACTGTAGTGTACTAGAAAAATAACGCAGATGAATGTTGAGTGTGAGCATCTAAGGTACTGGAGTTACTAACTTCTAGCCAGCACATGCCTTCACCCAAGATTTGGTGGGATTAAAGAGTACTTGTTTTCCAAAGAACCCTGGGCCTAAACTGTATGTCAAAACTAACTCAACAGAGACCAAAGGTGTAAATCTGAGCCCCCAAACTAAAAAAGGAAACGGAAGGAAAGATTCATAGATTTGACACAGAACCATAGGTATCAAAAGAAGAAATAGACAAACTTCATCAAAATTAAAAAATTGAGGGCTGGAGAGAAGGCTCAGTGGTTAAGAGTACTGGCTGTTCTTACAGAGGTCCTGAGTTCAAGTCCCAGCAACCACATGGTGGCTCACAACCATCTGTAATGAGAACTGGCACCCTCTTCTGGCCTGCAGGGAGAACTCTATATATATAATAAAAAAATAAATCTAAAAAAAAAAAATTAAAAAATTGAGCCAGACATAGTGGTGTATTGGATACTCCTATAATCCCAGCACCAGATGCTGAGGTAATTGGAGGATCAGGTGTCAGGGCCAGTCTGGGCTACAAGATACCCAGTCTCTAGATAAGTAAATAAAATAAAAATGTCAGCCAGACTGTGGTGGTATATGCCTGTGGCGGCAGAGGCAGGCGGATCTCTGAGTTTGACACCAGCCTGGTCTATAGTTTGAGCTCTAGGACAGCCAGGGCTACACAGAGAAACCTTGTCTCAAAGAAACAAAACAAAAAAAAAAACAAAAAACCAAAACAAACAAACAGAAACACCTTTAAAACTTGGTTGGGATGTAACTCAGTGACAGAGTACTTGCCTAGCATGCACAAGGCCCTGGGTTTTTCATCCCCAGCATTGCAAAAGAAAAAAAACAGAATCTTGTTAATCAAATAACACCATAAACAGAGATAAAAGTGGTGAGGAGAAAAATATTTGCAAATCATATTCTGGTGAAGAACTAATGCCCAGAATCCATAAGGAACCACAAACTCAGCACAAGTCAAGCAAGCAATTTGATTAACAAATGAACAGGGGACTTGAACACACACTTCTCCAAGATACAACAGACACGTGAAAAGACATTGAGCATCATTAATCGTTAGGGATGAGAGAATCAAAGCCAGTTTGAAACACCATTTTACACTCACAATAATGGCAATCATCAAAAAAACAAAAAAACAAAAACAAAAAAAACCGAGCAAGGAAGGAAGGAAGGAAGGAAATACTAATGCCCTCTGAGAAGTCAGAAGTAGACATTAAGCAGCCTGAGTTACCCTCAGTCTCTTCCCACAGGCAGACAGGAGAAGACCTGTCTTCCTCTCAAGCCACAAAGATGTGACGTGTACAAAGAAATAAGGATTTGTAGCGTGGGCTCAAAGTGACTCACCGTCATGTGTAGTATACCACTAATTCACCATGTAAACATACATCAGGCCGACATTGCCTAACAGCAGATGGCCTGCTCGATAGGAAGGGAAATTATTTTCTGACTTAAGTAGGAAAGGAAAGCATTCCAGGAAGTGTACTCACTAAAGGTCGCCAACTCGACTGGTCCTGGTTCTTTATGTGGAAGGCAGGACAAGAGAAGCAGGCAGCTTCAGGCAGCTTGCGTGGGACTTCTCTGTTCAATTCTTGAAGTGTCCTTTGAAGCAAACCCTAAAGGTTGACGAAAAAAAACAAATGTTTGAAGATGTTTTGTTTTGCTTTATTTCAATGTAAGTTTCACATGTGCCTAGAAATTGAGGATGTTTTCTTCAGAGAATAAACTGTCATTGCTCCAGTTACTCAAGAAACCATTACTCTTATGTTCTCAAAAAAAAAAACAAAACAAAACAAGAAACGTAACTCATTATCTTACCCTTGAAAAAGTGGGGGCTGGTGACAGGAACATTACCAATTTTTTTCATTTGGTGTGTTTTGGCTTTTAGAGCAGTTATGACTTAAACATATGCACACAGAGGCAGCCCAGAGACTCAGCAAAGACATACCTCCTTCTATGCACATAAAAATACCTAGCTTGGTGCCTCCCACCTGGTCTATGGAGAGATGTTGCACACCATTAACAAACCGTCACTCTTGCCATGGGGAACAAGGTACTTGGGATCCACCTCCAATGAGAGTGGCTTACTCTGGCCTAAAACCACAGTCAAGATTTTTCTGAGGGTTTTTTCCTTTCAAGGAGAGGGTTATGAAAAGTGAAAAGTATTAGTTCAGGTTTTAGGTGAATCTTGGATGTCACAGGACAAAATATTCAAGTGA
The DNA here is from genome assembly GCA_902168325.1 of Peromyscus nudipes. Classification (NCBI taxonomy): domain Eukaryota; kingdom Metazoa; phylum Chordata; class Mammalia; order Rodentia; family Cricetidae; genus Peromyscus; species Peromyscus nudipes. The sequence continues at coordinate 9,683 of CABHPH010147424.1, forward strand.
GGAGAGCATAAAGCTCAAATTAAACTTTTCTAGGCACACAGACATATTAGATAACAGTATTACAGTATATCCCACCTTTATTCCATATCTGGAGATATACTCTACCCAGCCTCTACAACTGCTGACAGCCCTGATCAAGCTACTGGGAGATCCAAATGGCTTATGCGTCCACATTTCTAAATTCAGTATGGTGCCATGTCTGTAAGTCTAGATTGGAAGCTAGATTAGCCTTTTAACGCCATCATGACCTGGTCTTTGTGTTTTCTTTGAGACAGACAGAGACTGAAGCTAGATGACTAGCCTTTTTTTTTTTTTTGGTTTTTCGAGACAGGGTTTCTTTGTGTAGCTTTGCACCTTTCCTGGAACTCACTTGGTAGCCCAGGCTGGCCTCGAACTCACAGAGATCCGCCTGGCTCTGCCTCCCGAGTGCTGGGATTAAAGGCGTGCGCTACCACCACCCAGCAAAGATTAGCCTTTTAATGGCCATCATGACCTGGTCCATGTGTTTTCTTTGAGACAGACAGAGGCATGCTATATATCCCAGAATGGCCTGAAATTTGAAGTTCTTCTGCCTCTGCCTCTTAAGTGCTGGCATTATAGGCACAAACCACTATGCCCTGACCCTTGGGCCTTCGACTTCATGCAAATCCCTTTACTTGCTTGAAGTGCAAAATGCAGTTGAATTGCTAGGTTTTGAACAGCTGTTTCTGCCGCTGTTGTTTGGTTTTGGTTTCTTTATTTTTTGGTTGCAATATGCATTCTTCCACCAAAAATTTAGCCAAATAAAGAGACAAAAACCAAGGGGTTTGCTGGGGGCTCTGTAGGACCTTTAGAGCTCTACAGAGCACAGTTTGGAACCTTCTGGATTAACTGGCTTCTAAAGCCAGTTAAAACGAAAGATTGTTTAACCACATCTCTATTGGAATGGCTGGTGTTCTGTAGGATCCATGGCTTTACCAGAACACAAGCCATATCCTCAGCCATACAAATCCTCACCATCAGGGATTTCCTCAAAGGGGAAAAGGCCACAGCCTTAAATTAGAGATAAGCAGATGTTTAACATGTGACCTCTCAATGCATATAGTCTTTCCCCAACCCTGAAAAGAATGGCCCTGTGTGTTGCATGGTAGATAACAACCAATCCAACATCACAGTTTGATAAAACCTGGGAAATTAAAAGCAAATTATAAGCTCTGTCTTAAAATTAGTTGCAGCGTCAAGACAACAGAATGAAATGGGGACTCCCTTCGCCTTGCTCCCAGGGGTACTCAGCTCTCCTGAGTGGAGATCTCCCACAGGAAATGTTTATGAAACCCATATATTTGCACACAACTTCGAGGTTTCCCACTTTGTATAATAGTAAAGGTTCGTCGGGCGGTGGTGGCGCATGCCTTTAATCCCAGCACTCAGGAGGCAGAGCCAGGCGGATCTCTGTGAGTTCGAGGCCAGCCTGGTCTACAGAGCGAGTTCCAGGACAGGCACCAAAACTACACAGAGAAATCCTGGTCTTGAAAAACAAAACAAAACAAAACAAAACAAAACAAAAAGTAAAAGTTCCTCCTTAGCAATGTAATATCTCAGTAGTGGACTTGTAAACTCTATAATCTGAAAGCAAATTATTAATATATATACTGAAACTTGGGATTCACAGTTTTATGCTATGCTGTAGGGAAAGAAGGTTCACTGAGGGGGTAGTCATAGCTATTTAAGTAAGAAAATTCCTTAAAGTATAACATGTAGGCTCAATTGTATACTTCCAGGAAACTCTGACTTTTCACAATGAGTCTAAATAGAATTTATTTCATAAAAACTTTAATATTTGCTATTCTGATTGCTCACCAAAAAAAAAAAAATCACCAAATAAAATCCACAAGCCTGGCTTCATACATACACACACATACACATACACACATACACACACACATACACACATACTTTTTTTTTTTTTTTGCATGGAGTGAGGGAGCATTAGAGTTGTTCATGGTTCCAACAAATATGGTGGAGTCTTCAGCTGAAGCTGGACATCACCATTTTCGCTGTCTACCCTAATTTCCTTTTGGTTCATATTCTTTCTGGATCTCATCAGGGTACACAGAGTTTTTTGTTGGTTTTGGTGGTAGTGGTTGGTTGAATTTTGTTTTTGAGACAGGTTATCACACCATATCCCAGGCCTGGAATTCATGGCAAGTCTCCTGCATTAGACTCATGAATGTGGAAATATATAGAGTTATAAATATAACTAATGAAAATATATAAACTATAGCTATAAATCACTGTGCCTGGATGCCACACGTGGTTTCCTCTTTAAGTACTATTCTTCTTATTGCTACTATTATTTGTGTGTGTGTGTGATGTTCGCATGTGTGGTACTTTGTGGAATTCTCTCCTTCTGCCCCCATGTGGGTTCCATGAATTAAACTCCAGTAGGCAAGCTTGCAGCATCAGTCGGTAAGACAATTATTACCTGCTGAGTTACAGCACAGGCCCACACATTAAAACAAAAATAACAACAACACAAAACAAAAAACTCAACCAACCAACCAACCAAACAAACAAACAAACAAAACTTTACAATTGTTCTTTTCCTTCTTTTTTAAAGATTTCATTATCTTAATTTTTCATTTCATGCGTCTGTTGTAGTAAATAGGAGCATCATGCTCATGGGGTACCCACAGAGGCCAGAAGAGGGCGTTAGAACTATAAGAACTATAATTAGAGATGGTTGTGAGTGGCCACCTGGGTGCTGGGAACTGAACCCAGGTTCTCTATAAAAGCATTAAATGATGAGCCATCTCTCCAGTCCCCTGTACATGTGGTTTTTAAAGTTGTTTCAAATTCTCTCTCTTTGGAATGATGCAGGATACACTAATATTAAACAAACCTTATAAACTAATACATTTACTTTTAAAAACTTAGTCTAATGTCAAGATGTGTAGGTTCTGCGTTACTTCCATCCTCAGCCACAAGCTTAAGCTAAAACTAATATTTTCACCTCTACCTCCAGCTGCTTCTAAATGCATGTATTTAGGTGAGTGTAAGTGCGATTGGGGCCAAGAAACGACACAGGGGACACAGGGGCTCGTGAGCAGAGGGGGAAGAAGAGTTTTTTTTTTTTTTGTTTTTTGTTTTTTCGAGACAGAGTTTCTCCGTGTAGCTTTGCGCCTTTCCTGAACTCACTTGGTAGCCCAGGCTGGCCTCGAACTCACAGAGATCCGCCTGGCTCTGCCTCCCGAGTGCTGGGATTAAAGGCGTGCGCCACCAACACCCGGGGGAAGAAGAGATTTTAAGGGAGATGGGGGTGGGGTGGGGCTGGGTGAGGGTAAAAGAACACATGCAGAGAAAGGGGAGGGAGGAAACTGGGGCATAGAAAGGTACAGAGGGGAGAGAGTGTGTGTGGTAGTGGGGGGGGGGGAGAGAATCAACCCAAACCAGGCATGTATGATGTCCTAAAGAAATGTGTGCTGGGCAGTGGTGGTGGCACACGCCTTTAATCCCAGCTCTCGGGAGGCAGAGGCAGGCGGATCTCCGTGAGTTCGAGGCCAGCCTGGTCTCCAAAGCAAGTTCCAGGAAAGGCACAAAGCTACACAGAGAAACCCTGTCTTGAAAAACAAAAAACAAAAAAAAACCAAACAAACAAAAAAAAGAAATGTGCTACTTTGCATACTAATTAAAATGAATTAGTAGCAATCGCTTATGTCTTTTGTTTTGTAAGACAGGGGTGGGGGGGTGTCTTATGTAGCCCAGGTTAGCCTCAAACTCACTACAAAGCTCAAGATGACCTTGAAGGCCTAATACTCTTGCCTCAGCTGGCAGTACTGAGTTTATAGTCCTGTGCCACCAGGCCGGGCAGGAACACTTTTTATTGAAAACAGATTCCTTCTTAAAATGAATCAGTTGCCCATTCTCAAGGAGGAAGTGCACAGACTTAGAGCTACCAGGAAGCAGTGCAGGTTGCTCCTCAGATTTCTACTTGCCAACTGGTCTCTCGCACTGCTTGACCTCATGCATGCTCTGAACCAGCCAGGCCTCAGCTTTCTCGAGTGTTTCCTGAACTTGAGTATCCTCACATGAATTGAAGAGCTCACATTTGGAAGCGTACTGCAAACCGCCAGTCCCTAGCTTCGGCAGCCTCCTGGGCTGCCTTCATCCAGCCACTCCAGCCCACCACAGTGAGTCCAGCTCTCCCAGCAGACAGCGGCCTTTAAAATCATACCCTTCGGCCCCATCGGCCTCCTATGGGATCTTCTACATTCTCTTGGTGCTGCCTTTAGAATAAAATCAATATCCTCCTAAGATGTGAGGAGTCTAAGTCCTCACCCAGCTTCATGTCATGCCTCAGTTTCCCTTACAGGCCATTCCTGGTGCTTCAGATCCTCTCAGACCCTCTGCCTGGCTAGGCTGAACTCAGCCCTCTATCACTCCTCCAGCGAAGCAGTCTGGGGAGGCCCCCCGAGACGTGTGCCCACAGTGTTATCTAGCAGTCTTCCTGGCACTAGACTGAGCCATAGGAAATTGCCACATTGAAGGACAAACATGGTAGGATTTGGGCATATGGTTTAAGCTTACAGTAACTGTTAAAACTGAGCTCATCTTCAACCAAATTAAAACTCTACTAGAGCAGAATGTGGATCTGACTCACATCTATACCCCAATACCTATGCCCAGAGCAGGTGTTTAACGTTAATTAATATGAGATGTCATTGTGACTTTTTAAATGCATGGTACTTAATTTTAATATTGTCACTGGTAGTTAAAATCATATTTCTTTTATTCCAAAGCAACTATATTTGATAAGAACAAAGAAACAGAATGAATAAGTTCAAGGTAACATTTCACATCTGGCATTTGTGCAAAATATGAAATCAGTAAATATAACAATGTAATGTATATCCTCAAAGACAGGATTCAGCCTATCTGTATGGTATTATTTCCGCATGAATTTATTTTGAATCTCAAATGTTCCTCACTGCTTGGCAGCATGAAAAGAGCTTGCAAGAGAAACTAGATGATTTGGATTTAGCAATCAGCTAAGGAAACGTAGCATCCAAATAGTGGTAGACCTGAAGCGGGCATTTTGAAGCTCGCTTCTGCCTGACAGTCAAAAGAATGGCCTCCTGAAACCTCCCAGCTCACCTTATCCAACTGTGAAGGTCTGTGTCCACCCCTCCTGAAGTGAAGAATCCAAGGGGAAGGCACACTGGGATGGGACGTAGGGTGGGCAAAGCTAAGTCGGCAGCTGGGAGCCAACGATGGCAGCCGCAGCGGCTCAGACCTTCAATCCCCACATGTCAGGAAGTGTGTCAAGCATCCCTTGGGCGGCAGCACCTTACTCACTGGCTGCTACAATCTAAGGAAGTGAGAGCTGTGAGAGACCGGGGAACAGCACAGAGAGGCTGGCCAAAGACTAAGGTCTATTGATTGAACATGGCCAAGGGGCAGAGAACGGAACCTGAGCTCTAAAGTGTGTTCTCTGAGAGAGTCCAATCAGTCCAGGATGGGAGAGTTGAAAATTCCAATTGTGTTAGAGAGAGAGAGAGAGAGAGAGAGAGAGAGAGAGAGAGAGAGAAACTGCTGTGGTTTAGATCTTCAGTGTTTCCCCAAAGACCCATGTGTAAAAAAAAGGTTTGGGAAGTAGCAAGAGGTAGAGCATCATGGGAAATCTTATGTCATTGCTTGAGAGTATCCTGATGGAGATGGTGGGACCCTAGGCCTTATTTTTCTACTTCTTGGCTAGGAGGGAAGCAGCTTAGCTCCATCATGCACCATGACATGTGTCCTTGCCACAGGCCCAAAGAAACAGAGTCAATCAATCAGTCATGAACCGTAACCTCTAAAAGACCAAGGCAAAACAGTCCAATCCTCTTTTTGTTTGTTTGTTTGTTTGTTTGTATGTTTTTCAAGATAAGGTTTCTCTGTGTAGTTTTGGTGTCTGTCCTGGATCTCACTCTGTAGAGCAGGCTGGCCTCAAACTCACAGAGATCTGCCTGACTCTGCCTCCCGAGTGCTGGGATTAGAGGCGTGCACCACATCCGGCCCAATCCTCTTTTTTATAGGTGGGCCTCATTCTGTAGCCCAGGCTGACCCAAAACTTGGCAATCTTCTTGCCTCAGCTTCTGGAGTGCTGGAATTATACCTCCTGTTCCCTAAATTCTTAAAAAGCCATGTGATCATTTTGGAAAGCTTTTGAGAAGTCAAAGATCCCATGAAATAATTAAGTGACATCTACAACTTCCCTTTCCACTTCTTGCCTTATAATCCCTAATCAGACACCTCCTGTTAACATTTTACAAAAGGGCCGGGCGTTGGTGGCACACGCCTTTAATCCCAGCACTCGGAAGGCAGAGCCAGGCGGATCTCTGTGAGTTCGAGGCCAGCCTGGGCTACCAAGTGAGCTCCAGGAAAGGCGCAAAGCTACACAGAGAAACCCTGTCTCGAAAAAAAAAAACCAAAAAAAACCAAACCAAAACAAAACAAAAAAAATTTTACAAAAGGACCCATCTCTTAAAGACCAAGAAAATGAATGTTGAAATTTACACCATAGAAATATGAATTAAACACAGATCGCTATGTACAGCTCATAGTCAGAAGCCATGAGACTGTCACTTCCCACCTCCTTCGTCTCTGCACGCTGACATCTGACCCTTTTTTATAACATGCACCTTGTACCAGCGAAACCCAAGGCACCAGCTAGTTACTTATTAAACTTGGGTGCCAAAGGCTGAGCTGTACAAATTACACTGTTAGCCGCCCAGCCCAGCCTGTGTGCGAGTGGAGGCGGGCAATCCATAGCTGTGAAATTCTGTCATATCGGCAGAATTCAGCTACAAATTGCAGCAATTCGTGTCTGACCTCTGATCTGAGAGGTTCATCTGAACCTTTGAACCTCAGCTCGCAGTTGAGAAACAGCAAGAAGATGGTTACCAAGTATCCTCCAAAGCCAGGTAAATAGTTAACGCTGTAACTGTGGCTTGCCCTCCCCCACCCAAAGCAGGATCCCAGAAAAACCAGTGAGAGCAAGCGACAGTCACTGAAGGCAAGATTGAGAGTGAGCTTCAAAAAAAAAATGACATTTTGGGCAAATCTAGTAAAAGTAGGATATTTCAGGGTGAAAACCTCTATAAATAAATACATTGAACTAAGAAAAGGGGAATCTGGGAAAGAAAGAAGTCTCCGTCTGTAAAGCACTCACTTCGCAACCCCAACAACCTGGCTGATCCCCAGAGCCCACGTAAGGGCAGAAGGAGAAAACCAATTCCATAGAAGTTGTCCTCTACCCTATATAGGGTACCATGGCACGAACACACACACCACACACACACACACACACACACACACACACACACACCCCTTTAATATCCAGTGATAAGCACGCTAACATTCTCTTTACAAATTAGACATAACAAATACTAAATGCTTTGTAATGTAATGTTTTTGTCAAACAGTACCATGTCTGAGCCTATTACAGGATACAAACCCATTTTGAGCCGCTTTCAGAACCAAGTGGTCATGGAAAACCAGTTACAAATGTGACAGGCAATACCTTTGACACTGACAATAGAGTAGCTGTGAATGGCGACACTACAGGCTGATGGGTGGACTGACGGGCACCCCGTGCCCCTACGGACTGATCTCAATGGAGTTTCCCGCGATGATGGAGGAGGGCTCATTATGACCAGAAAGATGTCCCTCTTGATGATGAGCTGTCACTCCAAGTGCTAGTCAAATCGCTTCATTTTTAGGTAGAAAAGTGAAAAAGACATTCTGCCTTTTCGGTCATTGTGATTAATATTAGAACGGAGCATATAAAGAATAGTTAAAATATTAAAGTAAGAAAAAAAGCATAGAGCCTACAGTTGAGTAATTTCATTTCTTAATTACCAGTTTGAAAAAGAATGACTCAAGGAAGAGTGTCCAAGAGGAAATACCATGGCTACAGTTTTATATATTATCATACTGCTAATTCCTGATTTATTTATAGTTATCCTATTTTTTTTCTCTAAAGACGGTCTATGAGACACCATTGACAAATCATTGCTTATACTGTATGGTTTAAATTGCAAACTAGGGAACTACATTTGTGAAGATCTAGATTTTTTTTCCAAGTATATGAAGTAAAAAGCTGTAAAACTAAACAATGTCCGTCAAATCATGCCCATAACTAGAAAACTGGAGTTTTACCAACGGTAAGGCAAATAAGGCAGTGTTTAAAATTCTTAAGAACTTAAGATGTATACACCACCTGTAATTGAAACAAAACCAAAACAGATGGTTTGGTAAGCCTGATATACATTGCCTTAAGCGAACACAACCATCTTCTTCTTCACACCTCAACGAAAATAAGTAAGGTTTCCCTACCTTTCCAGTCTTGAAATCTGGATGCAATGCACAGGTTAATTGTAACCACAGCCAGGCTTCAGCAACCTTTGTCCCTAACCCCAGGAACAGCGTGACTCTGCTCTACATGGTTCCTGGCTCTGCACTGGCCAATGGGTTTTGGCCTTGGGAGTCATTCGCTAAGGACACCTGGAACGAGTTGGAAGGCGGGGCTCAGAAGGTGGGGCTCAGAAGGTGGGGAGGGGCCACAGCTGTCATGTGGAAATGCTTAACAACCGTATGAAAAGTAGTGCAAAACCTACTCTGACAAAGAGGTGGTTGGGGAAAGCTCAAGAAGACAGAAACCCTGGCATTTCATAGAAAGGAAATTGAACTGAAATATTTCACCCAAGCTCCAATCATGACTAAAAAGAAACCAATGATTTTCTTTCCAATCACCCTTCAGAGAATCGTGGGTGTCCACGCCCTTGCACGGCTTAATACAAATAAGAAAAATAGTAATTCCTACCTCACGTGGGGTGTTGGGGAGGTTAAATAAATAAACACGTTTAAGCGAGCAGGAAGGTTTCCGGCAAATAGGAAGCACTCAACAATGACACTGTCTCTGGAACACTGGACAAGGTGACACACAGTTCGAGTCCCAGGACTTGGGAGGCTGAAATAGGAGGCCCAACAAACAATGCAAGGCCAGTCTGATCTGGCAAGCCCATAGTCTTAAAGAAAAACAAGGTATTGCCGTGACTTCTTGGAAATGCTGTATTTTTAGCAAACATTACTCCCCCCTGCTCCGCCTTTATCGTATCTAGGGTAGATAACTTGGATTACTGGGCACTCTATCTCAACCACTCACTACCAAAAATCATATTTATAAATGTGATAGAAAAAGATGCAGAAGTCCCACATGAACTAAACCCTCGTCTTATTGTATTAATTTGAAGCCGGCACATGTAGTGGGGGACACAGAAAGCCAAAGAGGTTGGTAAAATGAACCTCATGGTACGAAAGACAATGGACGGCTCAGGAAGACCCAAGGCACTCCCAAGTAAATACCTTCATTTGGAGGGGCCGAGAGGGACAACCTCACCCCAAATCCCTCTGGAAGTGGAGTCAGGACATCAGAGAGGGAGGGAGAGGAGAAGCTGAGAGGGATCTCGACACCATGTGACACCCGGTACTCTCTGAACACGCATGAAAAATGAAAGAAATATGAAAACCTGTCTCTCATCCTAATATCAAAAGACAGGAGGGACAAATTGGTTTTCAGTTTATTTTTCTATCCATATTTTATAAAAGAAAATTTTATTGCTTCCAGATAAGATGATCAATACTGAGAAATGTTAGTGACTTCATAAAGGGTAGAAATGCCCATGCTCCAGTGAGTTGAGTATATATGCAACACAAATTAGACTTACTTTTTTTCTTTTCTTCTTTTTTTTGGAGGGTAGGGAGGTCACAAGGGTAGGGGGGCAGACCCAGAAGGACTCGGGGTGCATGGTGTGAAATTTCCAAATAATCAATAAAAATACGAAAAAATAAATAAAAATAAAGAGTCAAAATTCAAAACAAATCCAAGATTATAAAATGTCGACTATTACGTGAAACCAAATTCCTAGGCTAACTGAAGGAAAACCAAAGGATTCCTTAGTTACTAAACCAGTATTTAAAAAAATAGATTTTTAACAAATTTAAATTCCTTAACTACAAATAGGACCGAAAAGCTTTCTTTTTTCTTTTTTGTTTTGTTTTGTTTTTTTGAGACAGAGTTTCTCTATGTAGCTTTGGAGCCTTTCCTGGAACTCACTCTGTAGACCAGGCTGGCCTCGAACTCACAGAGATCCCCCTGCCTCTGCCTCCCAAGTGCTGAGGTTAAAGGTTGCACCACCACCACCTGGCTTTTTTTTTTTTAATCCCTATTTATTCAGGGTGTCTCATGTGCCTAAGTGAGCATGTGGAGGTCACAGGGCAATTTAAGGAGTCCATTATCTCCTCCCACCCCACTGTGTGGGTCCCAGGAATCAAATTCTGGTTAGCAGGCTTGGTGGTTAGCACTCCTGGATCAGAATCTGTTTTTATATAAGAGTATCTTAGGGGTCAGAGAGATGGCTCAGCAGTTGGGGGCACTTGTCCTTGAAAAAGACCAGGGTTAAATCCCCAGCATCCACATAGAGGCTCACAACCCTACCTCCAGCTCCGGAGGATCTAATGCCCCCTTCTGGCTTCTGTGGGTACTGCATGCACACACTACAAAAGTCGTACATGCAACCAAAACATCCATAGACGTAAATGAAAATAAACAAATCTTTAAAAAAAAAAAAGTACACCATATAAGAAAAAAAACCCGTGTTTACAAGTTGTTTGGAACATTAGATAGTATTTTGGGTTTGGAGGGGTTTTTTTTTGTATGTGTGAATGTGTATATTTATGAGTAAGTATGTATATTAAAATAAACACTGCCCTAAAAGGCAAAACTCTGGGAAAAAATATTTGAGGATGGTAAGTTTGAAGGTAGGGTGGGGTCTGAATGTAACTGGGGGTGGGGTGGGGGTGGGGGTGTATAGTGTTTACTCAGCATGTGCAGGGCCCTGGCTCTATGAAAGAAAAGAGTTAGGTGGTAAGAGCAAGTAGCTGCTCCCAGAATACTTAAAAGCAGTAATTACGGTGACAATTACAGCCTGCCTTCAACATGAAAATAAGCCAAATCCTCTTGCTTTGGCTTTGAACACAGTGGCTTTAATAAACTCAAACAACATGGGGGGGGGGGGACACAGAAAAAGCAGAAGTTAGCCTTTTCAGTCCTGTAGTATCATTCTCCTGCTCCACGCAGGCCTCTGTGTGAGCAAATGCATAAAAACATGTAGGGGCCCCCAGAGGCCATGGTGATACCAGTCACTCTGGATCCAACTGGCTTGCAGCAAGCAATTAAGCCCTGTCTGAAGAAATGGTTCTCAGTCTTCACAGAGCGAATTTGTTTTAGTCAAAGAGAAGGGGACTATACGAGCACCCGCAGTATGGAAGCCCTAAGGTCGATTTGGTTGCGAAAAGGAAAGAAACAAAACTGAGCCTAGTCTGGGGAGGGACAGTATAGACATGATATGAAGTTACATGGGCTGTTTTTATTTATTTGGGGTGTTTTATTATAGGGTGTACATGTAAGATAGATGTGTGAGCCATTTGGCAGGGGGAGGGTGTCAGAGGACAAATTTATTAAGCTTATTTTCTCTGTTGAGGTTTATGCGGGTCCTGGGACTTGAACTTGGGTCAGCAGGCTTGGGTGGCAAGTACTTTACTTTGTTGTTTTTCTGAGACTGGGTTTAATATATCCCAAGCTGGCTTCAGACTTTCTATGTAGCTGAAGATGAACTTGAACTCCTGATCCTCCTCTATCTTTCAAGTGATGGGATATAGGTGTGTGCCACCATGTCCAGTTGCTGAGGACTGAACACGGGGCTTTCTACCCACTGAGCTGAACTACCAGCCCTTCAAAGACCACTTTAAATACTGGGAGTATCTGATCAGGCCAAATCAAGATAGAATTGATACAAATAAGATAGAATTATTTTTAAATTTTAATTCATCTATAGGTTGAAACAGAACCAGTGTAAAGACCATGCCAGTATTTACTTGCTTTTACATATAAGGTAATATACTGTTTCTAGAGATACATTTGATAATATTTAATCATTTGGGGGTGGGGGCATAAATGTGTGGAGATCAGGGGACAACTTGAAGAAGTCAGTTCCCTCCTTCCACCCTGGGGTTTGCAGGGATCAAGCTTGTCTGGGCATCAAGCTTGGTGGCAAGTGTCTTTATCCACGACACCACCTACCTCATCAGCTCATTTTGGAACTATTTTGAATTCCAAAAACTTTGCTGAAATTACTGTTTGTATCAATGCACGACTAAAGTATAAGAGGAAGGAACTGTTCGTGTGCACGCACGCACGCACGCGCGCGCGCACGCACACACACGTGTGTACATACATACAGAGCATTGAAGTAGTAGTCGGTATCAAATATTGGCACTGAAGCTACAAAGCTGTGTTAATAGTGCTAGCAGCAGTTGGCCGTGAAGTTAATTATAACCCACTGGAAAGGAGAAGGAATATGCAGAAGTTCCCACAGACCTAAATGAACAAAGGCACCATAGTATTTTTCCTGAAGTTAGACTGTCAAACACTGCATTATAGCACCGGCTCAGCATAGAATACAGTATATATTGGAGTAAAGTGTAAGTAAAGAAAGCCCTGAGATATTTCGTCTTAAAATTTAAAAATGGAGGTCAGGAGGGTAGTTCGGTGGTGTACTGCTTGCCTAGCATGATCAAAGCTCTGGTTTAGACCCTCAGCACACCAAGGTTAAAAACCAACTAACCTACCAAACACACACACAAGCAAATAAAAGCACAGAGGTGAGCTTTAATCCCAAAGACGATTCTCTAAACCATTATATCACAATGATAACATTGAGCATATAACATGAATATATTATAACATGTATTAATCTACTCATGGAAGGTGCTGTTCATCTAAGCATATGTCAAGATTTAGTTAGCTCACAGTCAAATACTTGCTGTTTACATGGTAGTAGCTATCTGATGTGTACACACAGGAGGCGGCAGCCATCTTAAATACGGTAGAAGTCGTACGTGTTACTAGGAGACAAAGTCCAGGAGGCTGGAAATTGGCTCGGAGTTCACTGCACTCACTTTTGACTATTTATTCTGAATTCTGTCTTTCAAAAAAGAAATCCCACCCTCAAAACCAAAATCCATCTTTATACATATACCAGGATTCAGGGAACTGATGGTTTTTCCCTTGTAACTAATGAATTCTTTTGGCTTGTTACTGGGTTTTTGAGACAGGGATATGCTCTAATGTAGCCCATGCTGACCTCAACTCACCAATTCCCTGTCACACCCCAAGTGGCAGGATCACATGTACACATACCAAACCTAGGCACATTTTAATTTTATCTGAAGATTTCATAATAAGGACTAACCCAGATACCTTAGTCTGTTTCTTATTGTAATAGTGTGGTCATTGTTTGGCTGCAGGATGAGAATAAAACTGTATGTGTTTTTAAGCAATTCCTTGAAAGCACAGAACAGCTCTGGCTGCATACTCTCAGACAATAAGGTTCAACATCAGCTGCCTGGTGAGTTCAGAAGGGCATTGTCAGCCTTCTCATAAAGAGGACTCGAACTGATAGAGACATGAATTAGATTTTTTTTTTCAGTGAGTACAATTTTCATAATTTATGGACCTTGCCCCTCAACTTGTTTCAGATTTGTTTAGGAAAATCCATTTCCTGCTTTTGCTCCGCCATGGTTACATTTATGGACATGCCATCGAAGAAGCAAGAGCGGCCAAGTTGCCTCTTCAGAGGGCTGCTGGGCTGCCGCTGGAAATGTGTCTCAGCCAGGCAGTAAATGGACATCGTGGATGGTGACAGAGATGTAGAAATGAGTGGAATCACAACTCCAGACTCGGTAGCTACCTGTGGAGTCAGCTCAGCATAGGGTCATGTTCATCCAGTGACATTAAGTTAGGAACAGCTAGCTAATATTAAACATTTAGTTTGCGCCAACTTTTGGGCTAAATGTATCACGTGTTACCACATTGAACCCTCACAATGATGGAGTGACTACCTTATTCTACACACGTGGAAACGGGGGCTCAGAGGACTTAAAAGTGTTGCTCAATGTCTCCCAGCTGTAGGTGGCAGACAGAGAACTCACACCCAGGCAATCAGATCCCAGAACCTATGCTTTGGTCCTAGAACCACTAAGCCGCAGGGTCCATCACCGCGGAGTGAGAGAACAATGGGCGGGTTACTCCCTGTGCCACTTTCATGTGCTCAGTTCTCCGACACAGTCTGTAAAGGGAAAGTCTCCGGGCTCTCACTCAGCATTAGCATCGGTTGCTCACACACAGTCTTGTGTAGTGGAGAGTGGGGACAGCTGTGGAATGTGTACCGATCTAAGAGCCTCTACTTTCAGAAAACAGAAAAAGAAGAGCTACTAGATCGTGAGCTGTGGTGGTATTGTGTTCCCCAAAATATTGTGTACCCTAATAAACTTATCTGGGATCAGAGAACAGAAAAGCCACTAGATACTTAGGATAGGCAGTGGTAGCACACGCCTTTAATCCTAGCATTCCAGAGGCAGAAATCCATGTGTTCAAGAATACAGCCAAGCATTGTGACTCACGCCTTTAATCCCAGGGAGTGGTGGTAGAAAGCAAAAAGGTATATAAGGCGTGAGGACCAGAAACTAGAAGTTTTTAGCTGATTAAGCATTCAGGCTTTCAAGCAGCAATTCAGCTGAGAGCCATTGGGGTGAGGACACAGTAGCTTCCAGTCTGAGGAAACAGGACCAGCTGAGAAGTTGGCCAGGTGAGGTTAGCTGTGGCTTGTTCTGCTTCTCTGACCTTCCAGCATTTCACCCCAATAACTGGCCTCAGTTTTGTTTTTATTAATAAGAACTTTTAAGATTCCTGCTACAGTGAGCCCCACATGGAAGGGAACAGTAAAGATTGAAGTGGGGAATAAAGGTGGTTAGAAAACCAAAAAGAGCTGGGCTCTGAGGCACGTACCCGGAATCCCAGCTTCGGGTAGGGAGCGCAAGAGGACCCTGAGAGTTCAAGGACACCCTGGGCAAAACGGCAGGTACCAGGCCCCCAAGGAGACAGTAAGACCTTATCAAGGCAAACATCAAGTTCCAGACGAAGACCATGTGTCCGTGAATATGGGGGCAGCACAAACAGGTCTTGATGAGTGTGTGTGTGTGTGGGGGGGAAAGGTTGGGTGGGTGGGGAAGGAGGGGGTGGATCTGGGAGGAGTTGGGAAGGTGTGAGTAGTGAATATGGTCAAAACTCATACAAAATTTTCAAACAACTTAAAAATACAAAAATGGAAAAAAAAAACAACGAAATTAACAAAATTCAAAACTTAGGGTTTTTTGTTTGTTTTTTAAGAAAATAACCACATTGACAAACCTGTAGCTAAAATGACAAGGAAGAAAGAAAACTTGCTACTAAACTCAGGAAAACAGAGGAGACATCACTAGTGACTCAAAGACATGGAAGGCTTACAAAGAAAAGCTCTGAGCAGGACATGCCGGTTAGCTCAGAACATCTGGAACTAGAGAAATGGTTCAGCAGGTAGGACTCAAGCTCAGGTCCCAGCACCCACATCCAGCAGCTCACGAGCCCGCTGCGACTCCAGCTCCAGGAGCCCTGCTACCCTCCTCTGGCATCTTCAGGCACCCGTGACCAGCCAGTGTCCTGCTCTGGCTGCCTGCTGCCCTGCATCCCCTGCAATTGCGGACTCTCCCTCCAGAACCGTCAGTCAAAATAAACTCTTCCTTACGGTGCCTTTGGCGTCAGTATCTTATCATCACTATGAAAAGTAACTCACACAAGGCAGGCAGAACAAGAGTTCAAGGCCAACTTAAACTACATGAGACAGACCATTGTGTCTCAAACCAACAAAGAGGGCTGGCGAGGTGGTTAAATGGGTAAAAGGCCTGACACACTGCGTTTGTTCCCCAGAACCCATATGTTGGAGGGAGAAAACTGACATCTTTAGCTTGTCCTCTGACCTACACACACACACACACACACACACACACACACACACACACACATACAATTTTTTAAAAAATGAAGTTAAATGGATTTTTTTTTTTAAAAAGTATTATGCACCATGACCAAGCATGACTTATCCCATGGGCTTACCAGATGAAAACCAACCAATGAAAACACACAAAGGTAACAAAGACAGAACTACAGGATTATCTAAATAGACGTGGGAAAACATGACACAGTCAACAGACTTTCATAATCCAAACTATCAGTAAACTGAAACAGAGGAAACTTCTCCCGTCTGATTAAAACCAATACAATCTTACAACCAACAGTTGAATCGTAACAGACTCATCCCACCTCCCCAAGATCGGGAACAAGACGAGAGAATTTGTTTTATTCAGCACTGTACTGAAGACTCCAACCAAGGCAATCGAGCAAAGAAGAGAAACACAGGTTATTATCCACAGAGGAAACGCAGAAGGAAAACTGTCCGTAGAGGACGACATGCCAGCACAGGGAGAAGACCAGTGTGCTCAACACTGTGCAGGACACAAAACCAACCCCCACACCACCACCAACTGCATGTGCACACACTCACTAAACAATCTAAAGACAGAAATTACAATAGCATGGTGATTGAAGGGAGGGCCACCTCCTGCAAGTCATCCTCTGACCTCCAAACGAGTGAGGGGACATGTACCCCCCCCATCAATACATACGCAAAAATATGGGCTGGGGTTGTAGCCCAATAGTGCAGCACTAATATAAGGCCCTGAGTTGAAGGTGGAAAAAAAAACCAACAAAGAAACAAAACCCCAAATAATTAGTCAAAAAGACAGGCTATGAAATAGGAAAACATTTGCAAAGCATATCTCTGATAATAGCTTTTATCTAGAATATGTAAAGAGCTACCATAAATTAATAACAAAAAGACAAGGAAACTAATTTAAATATAGGTAAAGGAACTGAATCTCCAAAGATTCATCTGTGACCAAGAAGCACACGAGGCTGGACGATGGTCATCGGGGAAATGCAAATTAAGGGCACAATGAAATTTACTCTACACCCCTGGGATGGCCATTGTCAAAAGACAAAAACAACATGTGTTGACCAAGACAAGAGTCAGAACCTTCACACATGGCTGCTGGGGCTGTCAGATGCACAGCCTTGTACACACAGCCTCTGGGGCTGTCAGATGCACAGCCTTGCACACTGCTGACGAGGCCTTCAAATGCTGAAAAGACAGTCACCACACGTTCCAGAAATCCCATCATAAAGATGTGCCCAGCAGAGATAAAGAGCCATGACTTCAGAAAACTTTGAAAACAGGGTTTGGGGAGACAGCCCAGTGGATGAAGTGCTTGTGTTAAGTGTTAAGTCCTGATTTGGATCCTCGGCACCCTAGCAAAAGGCAGACACAGTGCACACACCTGTGACCCCAGCGCCTGGGGGATGGGAGGCTGAGGTAGGCTGAGTGTGCGGGTGGGGTTTTCCCTGTCTAGCCAGCCTAGCAGAAATGGGAAACTCCAGGTTCAGTGACAGACCGTCTCCAAATAAGGTAGAGCGGGAGGAAGATACCAATGTTGACTTCCGACCTATTCATGCATCCACACACATATACCCAAACCCACATACAGTGAGAACACACACACAAACAACCACAAAACTTGCAAAGTCATAGCAACATTACCATATCCAAAAAGCAAGGGGAAAAAAAAAAACCTCAAATGTACCCAAATTCTAGACTACTGCTTTGCAATATTAATGAATATTGCAATAGTAATGAAGTATTGATACATGCTATAATAATATAGATGGATCTTGAAAAAAACTGTTCTAGTGGCCGGAGAGATGGCTCAGTGTTTCAGAGCAGTGGCTGCTTTTCCAGAGGATCTGAGTTCAGTGATCAACACCCACATCCAGTGGCTCGAAGCAGTCACCCTAACTCCAGCTCCAGGGGATTCAGCATCCTCTCTGGCCCCCACGCTCCTACCTCCCACTGCAATGTACACATAAATAGGAAACTAAAACTATGTATTTTGGGGTGGATGGGAAGGACTCCCGGGGAGTTGAGGGAAATATGATCAATATATTATACTTAAGAAAAAATATTAATATAATTTTTTTAAAAAACCCAATATTTTTAAAAGAAAGAAAATAGTGTACTAAGTGAAAGAAAGCCTTGTGATACAAATCCATACTGTAAAACATCCATGTTTATGAGACAGAAGGTAGGCTGTCGAGAAAGCAGAAGAGGCTGGTGAGGGACATGGGATTTTCAAGGTGATAGCCACATGTAACTAACATGACTGATAGTTACACAGCTGTGAGAACACACACGAAAGCCCCCCGAACTGGCCACACTAAATAGGAGGTGCACTGCATCCCAATAAAGCTGCTACTTTAGCTGTAAAATCAAGTTGTTCGAGTAGGAGAAAAACGGGTGAGTCGCCACTGACCATCCACCCTAAAGGGGAGGCTTTCAAAGGTGTGCCCATGACTCCCCTGCTCCCACCATTTTCCCAAGGAATAAAGCTCAGGCACACTGCTTTGTAAGCTGGAAGGCTCAGGTTATATATATTTCTCCCCCAGTTTCATCACAGACTCAAACATTACAAGTAAATACTTACCACGTGGACGAGCGTCAGAGAAACCTCTATTTGGACACTATGTTTATGTCTGGGTGAATGGCTAAGTGTCCCAGCTTGGTCATTCTCCTAGTGAATGGAAGTGCAACAAAAGGCTTTCTCTGGTCTGTGTGCACTCAGCAGCCCCCGTGTGACCTGTCCCTCATGGTGTCTGTGTGCGGACGCTGAGGGTGGGGATGGCAGCCCAGAGCCAGGCCACCGCGACAGTAACTGGCCTCTCATTTGAGCCTCAGCCAGCAGGCACCTTCCTCATCTTTTCCTTTCAATACTTCCCCAGAACTTCTAACCTCCCAATCAATGCTGCTCTCCAGTATTCCCAAGAGACTGACTACACATAGCAAATGCATGAGCAAGATGCAGAAAGAAAACAGGCTTGGGAGGATGGCTGACACTGAGTTCAAAACCCAACCCTCTCTCATGACACTTAGTTATCTTGAGCAAGCCTCAGATGTCCGATCTGTCCAACAAAGACCACACAAGCCCCCAAACCATGCTGGAGTTGCTAGAGTTGGAGGCTGAGAGCATACAACCAAGTCACCCACCCATACACTCATTAGCCGGCTGGAGACAGCAGATGTGACCAAACAGTGATGAAGAGAGATAGAAGATGTGATAGATGGCACCATAGAGGAAGCACAGGCTCTGCTGAGGAAACGTGAGGCCTCACTAGGACAGTGTGTCCACAGGATGCCTTTGGTTGACACCTAATTACGGATCTTCCTTTATGCGTCACCAGGGTACTGCCATACCGAACTACACTCAGCACACGAACTTACAGTTGACTAGGAAATGCAAAGATGGGTCCTTGCTAACTACACTGCTGGGCAGAACAGAATGGTAACTGCTGAAGGTTTGGGAATTTTGCCGTGTTTGGTTTGGTTTTTGAGAGAGGGTCTCAGGTAGCTCAGGCTGGCCTTGAACTCCTGATTCTCTTCCTAAATCCACCTGCCGAGTGTTGGGATTACAGCTGTGTAGCTAGCTATAAGGACTTTTCCAGTGAGGTAATCTCGATGATACTGATCTTTTCCTGGTCAGACTTCTCCAGTATTCTGCTCATTTCAGGAAGGAGATCTTCACAAATGGTTCCCCCACTACCCCCAGGTGAGAGTAAGAAAGGATAGTTTCTCAGGAGAGATAAGGCAACACTGTCCTCAGAAGCAAAAGCTTACCGGAGTCAGGGCACCACCCTCTCTCTTCAAAAAGGCTCAGTCGTGTACACAGTGTCCCGGAGCCAGTAACACCAGGAGGATAGGACCGGGACCAAGGCGGAGCATGTGGCGCGTGATGAGAAGATTCTTAAACCAGAGATCAATAGCATCTACAGAGAGGAACCTTGAGGGGCAGCTTACCCCTGCTCCCTCGCCCACCTCCGGGTCCCTAGCCCTCTTCCCATGCCTGGAAACCAAGGACAACGTCAACACATGCAATATCATGCAAGCACGTTAGCGTGCTCCGGGAAGAGGCACCAGTAAAGAATAAGGCCATCTGGCATGGTAGCACAGGCCTACAACCCTGCTAACCCACACACCAAGGCAGGGCGAGCAGCAGGAGACAGAGCTGCCTACAGGAGCGTGTATTGACCCTGGTTGGTGTACTGGTTATTTTTCTGGTCGCTGTGACCAAATAACACGTGACAAGAAGCACCATAAGGGAGGCAAGGTCTACGTTGGCTCGGCAGTTTGAGAGCGTGCGCACGCATGCACACACGTATTAAACAAACAAAATGTAATAAAATTCGTTACCAAAAAAAAAAAAGAAAGAAAAAAAGGGCTCTATTTTATGTAAGAAAGGTAAGTACTT
The DNA here is from genome assembly GCA_902168325.1 of Peromyscus nudipes. Lineage (NCBI taxonomy): Eukaryota > Metazoa > Chordata > Mammalia > Rodentia > Cricetidae > Peromyscus > Peromyscus nudipes. The sequence continues at coordinate 30,050 of CABHPH010147424.1, forward strand.
ACTAATTTGTAAAAGTAATTCTAGAAAGTACAAATCAAAGTCAAGAGCTTTTCCCTCCAAGCTCTACTCAGCCAGCTTGGTTTAGCCTGGTAATGTATGATGGGTTGGGACCACTGAACACTCTATTAATAGTCATATTCCAGGATACCAGTTTCCTAAGATTTATGAAGATTCTGAGACTACCAGTAAGCCTGGGCTTCCTTTTGGTGATGCCCGAGAACAGGAAAAACTCAGGATAATGCTGGGCACATGATAACTCCTTGTTCTCTAGCTACTTGGGAGGCTGAGGCAGGAAAACTGGAATTCTGAGCCTGCCTAGGTAATACAGCTAAACTCCACATCAAAAGCAAGCAAACAGCCAGGCGTGATGGTGCATACCTTTAATCCCATCGAGGCAGATGGATCTCTGTGAGTTTGAGGCCAGCCGGGTCTAACTTGTGGGTTCCAAGACAGCCAGGGCTACATAGCAACTCTGTCTCAAAACAACAACAAAAAACCATCCACAGCAAAAACAAGCAAGCAAGCAAAACCTACCAGAATACGCTAAAGCCTGGGAATGTAGACAAGGGGTCACTTGCCTAGCGTCCACGAGGCCCTAGAGTCATCCATCTGTACCACCTTGTACTAAAAATACAGATTTTCATTATAATACAGGGTATACATATATTATAACTTCAATCTCAGATTAAATCCTCTTCCGCTTGGTTTATATCGCTCTGTGGTATTAACATTTCCTACCTTAATATACCCAGTAAATACCTATTAAATGAATGCATTAAAAGGTAGGGACTGTAACGCTGAGATTAAGGGAGAAAGCTACTTCAAACCACCACCAGTACAAAAAAACCCAAATTAGTTAAAAACAAACAAACAAGCAAAAAGATGTAAGAAAGTGAAACTGAAATCCACAGCACAGGAATCTGGCACCATTTGCTTGAGTTTTCAGCTCTGTATGAGAACAGCAAGGAGAGGTTTCCCCACAGACCCTGGGAGGAACTTAAGAATGTCACCCTGCTTGATGGCTTCGCTTGGTTGCTCCGGGGTGCTCCGAAGCGCATTGTTTCCGTCACAGCGGACTGCAGACATGTCCGTGCTGTGGTAAAGTTACAGTGTCCTTGAGACCCACGTTCTCACTCACTTTTCATTCATTCACTCATTCCCTCCTCCGTTTCTCCCTCGGCTGGCGCCCAATAAGAGCTTGATATGAATCAGCATACGGAATCTATGGCTGGGGTCCACCACCTAGCACCCCATGCTGGGAATATCCTCCCGGCCAAAAGCTGTGACTCACGCCTGCTGTGGCCCCAGAGCTTAATGGAAACTTGAGAAATACTTGGTGAACTGAACAACACATGAGAGATTTCCTAGGTCAAATCTCATTCCCTGCTGTGACCTACCTAGCACCTGGCAGTACTAGGTGAAATAAATTATCTATGTATCTAGTACTCCCTAGAGCTGTGGCAGTAGACTGACTACTGGCCACCACATCAGACATTTCACAGGGGGACCCTTGACAGAAGATTCTGGCAGAGTTGGATTCATAGACCTTGAAATACTACACCTGTTCTGGTAGAGGTGCCGGAATAATCAATGTCTGCCATTTACGTGGGAAGAACGCGTCTCCAGAGCCATTAAGCACATTATTAAATAGTTGGCTTTCCTTAAGTTTCAATCAGTGGAAACGAGATAGGTGGTTAAGAGCACAGTTACAGAACGAGTTCTGTTCCCAGCACCCACATAAGAAGCTCACAACTGTCTCTAATTCCAGTTCCAGGGGAATCTGGTGCCCTTTTCTGGCCTCTCCGGGCACCTGCACTCACAGGTAATACACATAATTAAAAATAAAGTATTTAAAAGATGTTTTAAAAGGTTCAATTAGCCAGGTGGTGGTGGTGGTGGTGCACGCCTTTAATCCCAGCAC
>CABHPH010147425.1:0-36983 GCA_902168325.1 Peromyscus nudipes
TTCTGGTCCTCACGCCTTATATACTTTTCTGCTTTCTACCACCACTCCCTGAGATTAAAGGTGTGGCTTTCTGGGATTAAAGGCGTGGGTCACCATGCTTGGGTGTATCCTTGAACACATGAATTTCTGCCTCTGGAATGTTAGGATTAAAGGCGTATGCTACCACTGCCTATCCTCATGTTTAATATTGTGGCTGTCCTGTTCTCTGACCCCAGATAAGTTTATTAGCATACACAATATTTTGGGGAACACAATACCCCCACATTTCCTCTCTTTTTGTCTAAAATTAAAAAAGCTTATAACTAATACAAGAAAAACTATATCCAGTAAGTATATACAATATACACAGTCAAGATTACATTAACAATGTCTAGTCCATTAACATTTGACAGATCCAGACAAAAAACTCCACTATATATATTAACAATGTCCAGTCCAGTAACATCTGATAAACTCAGACCAAAAAATTTTCACTACTTATCTTATTGAAAACAAGTAGTTCCTTTTTAAAAGTAGATTCCATAATCTCCCTTTTTATCTTATCATATCCATATTCTCTCTTTTTTCTTTTAGGAGAATAAAGCCTAAGGAATCTGAAGAACACTGGACAAATGACAACTGAAGAAAAAGGACAAACCATCTATCCCAGGAAACAGAGTAAAATGGCCTATTGGTATATCATCTAAAAAATTTTATGTCTTCCTAAATGTTTGTTTCTACTCTTCTCTAAAGAAATTTAACACTATTGATCTTCTAATAGTCCCAGTTCAATTAAAATTTAAAGCTGACTTTAGAGTTGGAGAATGGCTCTCTCCTTCTTTAAACTCAAGCATGTTGTTAAAAGGAAAATGCAAACTCCCTGTATCATGCCAGAAGAAGAGCCATCTTCTGCTATGGGACAGAAATAAAATAAAAAAGCAAAATTAATTAAGGGACTATTCTATTACTAATCTCAACTCTTTGATTCTATTCTGATTCTTTAAACTGTTCTTAAAGTATGAATTTTATATCAAAATTTACAAGATTAATATATATAGATATATGTACTCTGTTTAGATATGAATGGTCATATAGAGTACTAACTAATTCTAGAAAGAAAAAAGGCTTCAATTAGCTACATATATGTCTTTGTGTTCGAGTCTCTTATCAGTTTTCTGCAGGAAATCACGGCCAGGCCTAACATCAACTGAAGTCTCCAGAAAGAAGATGGGGCCCCACAACAAAAACAATTCCACGTGGACAATAATAACATCACTAAGCTGACAAACATCATCTGCAGATCAGCTTTGAACTACAAAGTGCTCAGAACAATTTTGAGAGGGCTGACTGAGATGATCCAGTCTCAAAGACTACTTGAATAAGGACTTGACATAAATCCTGAACTTTGGCATTATACACAGACTGGATAACGAAGGATATAGTTACCTTTCCTAGAATTTGACAATTAACCTAAAATTTTTCTTTTCAGAATAAGATACCTTCGCCCATACCCAGCAGGAAGCAATTTTAAGAATACGATGCCCACATTCCCAAAGAGGTGGTGTGGGACGGGTGGTTTTTTGGTTTTTTAATGGGTTTTGGGTCTGGGATAATTTTCATTGTTTAGAGGGTTTGGTTACAAGTTGTTATTAAGGGTTAGGAAAAGGTCTAAGCAAAGGAGGTTAGATTTAAGTTTTTTGTTTAAAAAAAAAAAGAAAGAAAGAAAAGAAAAAGACAATTGCTAGTTTTAAATACTTTACATTGGATTGGATTGTTTTATATTATATACAAATTATACATTGAAATTGATATTGTTAGAGAATGCTATATGTATATTTCTAATTGTACTTATACCGTTCATTTAACAAAATAATGCAAATTGCTGATTCTTGAATGTTATTATTACCAACTATTAGGATATAAAGAAATGAAAATTAGTAGTTAGACATTACAATACAACTTGTAATCATATTAGGTATGTTTTCTAGATTGAGCAGATATATTTTAGATAGACAGGTCATCTTCAAACCCTTCAGAGATCTACAGAATATGGCATTTAAAATGTTTTAATAACTTAAAAAAAATTTCTTTTTTGTTATGACTATGAGACATGTCGGCTCCTGGCAGTACCAATCTACTTCAGAGAGAATATGGGCATTGAAGAAACTGCATATGGAGTTAACTTTCATTGTGGCAAATGTTAGCCACTGGACAACAAAGTATCCTTGAATCAACTGCTGACAACAGGACAAAATGGACAGACAGAACATGAAACAAAGGACTACCGATTCTTGCCAAAACAAGTGTGGTTATGGCTTTATCAAAAGGCATCTTCTGAGGCCAGGACAATATGGCACCATCCCTGAAGTGGCCCTTTGCAATCCGGAAAAGGTACAGTGCCCTTTCCTTCGAAGGCAGCTGAACAGGCAGTGAGCCGATGACTTCTGATGTGCAATGGAACAGCAGCCGAAACAGTTATTCTTGAAGAGTAACTAAGCTCACGCCTCTCAATAGCAGACTGACATTTAATAGAGGGATGTGGAGAAGAACGGGATGCTGAGATGAAGCCACACATACACGGTCAAGAAGAATGGACAGCTGAATTAAAAAACCATCAACAATTTCCAGAATTTAAAATCCTGAATCAGGACATGACACTAGTGGAATTCAGGTGTTTCTGGTACATGGACTGCTCTCACCCAAGGTGAGGTTGAACTGTTGACCTTGTGTACATCCTACTTCACAAATGAGTCTGTCAGATACGTTAAGCCTATAGGCTGAAGATGATGCCCCAACACTGCGGAGAAACCTCAGGTGACTGTCCAGGCAGCTGGCTGTTTCTGTCAACTCACAATTTTTTTGAAAGCTGCTTGCATGCACTTCCTGTTTTTATTTTTGTTAGGTAATATTATTTCCTTCTTGGGTCTCTGAGGGAGTTGAAGATTAGTTAGTTATAGTTGAAGATTGGTTAGTTATACTTAAAGATTAATTAATTATAGTTGAAGATTAGTTAGGATAGAAAGGAAATAGATACATTCTGGACTTACCAAAACAGGATAAGTAATGGAATTATTTTCTCTGAATTTGTCAAATACAAATGGACTAGACATTGTTTAGGTATTCATCACTTGTATATATTGTATATAGTTATTGTACTTTTGTATATAGTTTTTCTTATATTAGGTACAACTTTCTTTTTTCTCTTTTTATTAAATTAGAAAGGGGGAGATATAGTGGTATTCTATTTGTACTGAAATGTGATTTTATTTGTATGTTAATAAATAAAGTTGCCTAGAGGTCAGAGCTATTAGCAAGCCATAGCAAAAGCCAGGGCGGTGGTGGTCCACGCCCTTAATCCCAGCACTTGGTAAGGGGCGGTGGTAGTCCACGCCTTTAATCCCAGCACTTGGTATGCAGAACTAGGTAGATCTCTGTGTGTTCAAGGATACAGCCAGCATTGGAGACACACGCCCTTAATCTCAATACCAACCATAGAGACCTGGAGGTCTGGACAGAGAGGCAGTGACGAGGCAGTCACGTAGTTGGGTTTACAACCAATGAGAAGGAAGAACAAGGACTCTATATAAGTCAAACGCACAGGAAGTAACACGCTTTTCGGAACTCTCTTGGCGGGAGAAGCTAGCTGGCAGAAAAGCGGGTAAGATTCTTAGCTCTGACCTCTTTGGGCTTTCATCCTTACATTGGCTTTGTGTTTATTATTTAATAAGGCGGTTGGTTACATCTACAGCTCGCTGTGGTAGAATGTAGCTGGAAGAGCTGTGGAATGATAACCCACCCGTAGGTCCTCCTTCTTTCTCCACCCATGGCCTGGGAAGGCAGCCAGTCAGAAGCAAGTGTAGGTGGCTCTTGCCTTGCTGCTGATTTGTTTGTAAGGTGGCAAGGGCAAGCCAGAGGGAGGCAGGCGCCACCTCTTCTGGCCTTTGCAGACAGGATTAATACTGATGATTATTTGGTCACTGGCTAGTCTAGCTGTTAATAGTGCTCCCTCCCGTTTGAATTTCCTGCATCCAAACCCTGAGGTGGCTCTAAACTTTTTTTTTTTTTTGACTGACTTAGGTAACTCAGGGTCAGGGTTAGGGTTAGAGTTAGGTAGGGTTAGGGTTAGAATTTTGGATTAGGGTTAGTTACGGATAGGGTCAGGGTCAGAGTCCAGGTTAGGGTTGGGTTAGGGTTAGGGTTTGGGTTAAGGTTAAGTTTGGGGTTAAGGTTGGGATTAGTATTAGGTTTAGGCTTAGATTTAGGGTTGCCTGCATCCAAATCCTGAGTTGGTTCTAAATGTCTTTTGGCTGACTCTGCATAATTAAGTTTCAGGAACTCTTAATCACTCAGTCTGAACCATCTCTTGTCTTCCGTGAAGGATGGATGCCTCATTGATATTCACATCTCTCACTGAAGCCCAAAGCTATGCAGACTCTTTTTTCTTCTTTAAGCATAAGTGATTTTAAAACATACATGTACACACATATGTATACCATCTGTTTATAATTTATCTTTTCTTGAGTAATTTCAGACTGATTGCTGATCATTTGATTTTTTTTTCTTTTTTAGAAGCAGCACATTCTAATTTTGAGGAATAATGAAAATTTTAGTTTCATCTGTAAAGGAAGTTTTAAATTGCAATATATTTGAGTAAGACATCAAATCATATGCTCCACTCATAAACATTATTTGCCAAGTATGCTGATAGTATTTGAGACACCCAATTAGGTACTTCCTACAGCCAGAAAAATGGCAATACTCTCCTTCTTGTGTTTTTAGTCTACAAATATCACCATCTGCTATTTATTCTCCTTATTTTCAACACTGTGTCACAGAGAAACGTGTCTAAATGAGTTTGTAAGACTCCATAGCTAGCATATTCCCTCAGGTGAACTAGGAAGGTTTTATGGGAGATGAATCCTTTCTATTTGGTTCATCTCTTTCACTTGCACTGGTGAGTAATGACAGAGGCTCTGAAGACAGGCTTCGTGAAAACAGTACCCGATGGATAGTTACTGAACTTCGGCACCCCACTTTACTCTGAATTTCCCTATCCACACAATAAAAACAGTAGCCAACTCTAGAGTGTGTTTACAGATGAAATGAGTAGATATGTATTAAGATCAGGATCCTTGGAACTACCACGGCACATTAATCAATACACATGAGCTGGGATACTGCCAAAAACTACATGCCAATACCCCAATGTCCAATCCTACCTAGTCATCATTTCTATCTATTCATATACTTGTCAGTAACAGTATGAGTTGGGGATGTTGCTCAGTTGGTAGAGACATGTATTATGCACATGAAGTCTTGGGTTGGAAATTCAGCCCTGCATAAACCAGGTATAGTGGTGCATGCCTATAGACCAGGAAGTAGAAGCAGGAAGATTAGAAGTTAAGGTCATCTTCCAATACAGACAGAGACTGAGGCTAGCCTGGGCTACTTGAGACTCTTGTCTCAAAAATAATAAATAAATGTCCTGAAGCTGGCAGTTCTTATTGTGACCCTTACTCCAGAGAAGAAATGAAGTTGCTAGCTAGTGACATTCCGAGAAGGTAAAAGGCATGGCAAACAAACCCAGGAGCAAAAGGCAATGTGTGTCTCCCCACAGACAGTGAAAAGGATCCTGACCACGGAAAGGCTGTTCACACACCGGGAGCACAGACCGTGCGGTCCAGGTTACTCCTTCACACATGTCCTCAGCATTGCTGCTTCTGCACGCTACCTACTGGTCAGCTTCTGCACCAAGCATGATGCTGTTCCTGTCTGCATCAACACCCCCTCACTGCTCAGCATGCTGCTCCCTACGTCACCCCAGTTTCATGGGGTATGTCTCTTTGGCATCAGCAAATACTGAGTGGGGTTGAAGAGAGCTCAGGGGCCACTGAGAAGAGGTACTGGGAGACAGAACCGTAGATGTTTTCCTTCCCTCTCCACACTGTCTTCTGTAACTGGGAAGCCAAAAAACAAATAACTCTTCCCAAAGTCCAAGAAGAGAAGAAATTACAAAATGGAGTCTCTGGGCCCAGTCTTTATGGGATTAAGATTCTCTGGTCCAGGAGAAACAGATGGGTTTAAGGCTTATACTGTTGCCCCATATAACAAAAGCCAGGGGACTGGGGAGATGGTTTAGTGGTTAAGAGCTTTTGGTTTTGGTTTTGGTTTTTTTGAGACAGGGTTTCTCTGTGTATCTTTGGAGCCTTTCTTGGAACTCACTCTGTCACCCAGGCTGGCCTTGAACTCACAGAGATCCACCTGCCTCTGCCTCCTAAGTGCCAGGATTAAAGGCATGCACCACCACCACCCGGCTTCTGAGGAAGAGCAGAGAGAATCTGTCTCAGGATTGCACAGAGGCCTGCTCTATGTGTTTGGAATACCTCTTCCAACTATCTTCACATTAACAAGCTAGTCAAGCTCTACTCTATTTAAACTATTGTTAGGGTTTTCCATACGTTCAGCATCTCAGCGCGTAACTCATGTACGTGGGTATCATTGTCCCCAGTCACAAGTAAACCTAAGGAACACCATGGAACGACACAGTCCAGCAGGAAGTATGGTCTCTAAGCAAGCATGCTTAATCACATAGTACTTATATCTTAAAAGAATACCAATGGAATTTGATCTGGGGGACCGTTCTTTTTCTCCTATATTCACATGCTTTTGCTGCTGGACCATTCCTTCCTTTGGAGCCCCAACACACTGTGCTGGACCAATGAGAAACCACACTGGGAAGCCTAGCACGATCCTTGCCTTCAGAGAAACCACCCTTTAGGGGGACAGACACATATCCACACAGAGACCACGGCCATAGAAGAAGACCAGTTATGTGGATGTTACAAGAGGCCATGGGGACACAAAGGAGATAGCTACCGCAGACAGTTCTCTGCTTTCCCCTAAAATATTTAGCTACTAATTGTCAAGATGTGCAGGAAAATCTTCAGGAAGCTGAGCTACTATTCTTGAATCATCTAATAGATGCCTTTCTCCTCTGGGAATGGGTGGGCAGCTAGACAATGCCCCCTGGGAACTTTACCTCTCTGATGTTCAGCATGCATCCACTCTTCCTCTGTTTACCCTTGTTCATATTCTCGATGTACAGAGGTGAGAACTATTTCCCGGGTACCATTCTTACAGTTTAGTCCTTCCTGAGCCTGCCCACAAGCCCCGCTCCTGTCAGCACTCAGGACCATGCCTGAGTCCATCCATTCTATGATGAGGCCATCTCATACTGTTTGCCTTTGTTCACGTCAGGCACTTCCAGATGAGATGGTAGCTGGAGTGAGACAGTGAGGCCTGGCCTTTCACATTGTCTGCCTCAGACCCAAGAACAATAAGTTCCTTCTCTAGATTCGCCCAGCCTTCTCCTCTGACTACACCTCAGGTCTCATCTTCAACTAATGAGCCTACATTATAAAGACTCGTTTCATTACTGCCAACCAGAAAGACAAGTAGGAGAAGAGACTAGTTTCTCCTGTTGGCTGCCTGAAGGCCCTTCTCTTTCTGGGGAAGAGCACATTTCCTCAGAGTCTAAAAGGAACGGAATGAGACTGCTAGAGTGCTGCGTTTGCTCTTCTTTCAGCCGGCTAATTATGCGTTCACCTTTTGCCTCTGACTATGCTTTGATCATGGAACCATCTCCCTGCTCATTAGACCACCAAGCCTTGCTTTGGTGGCTCCTACCAGTGACAAGAGCCAATGTGGAATCGCTTGACACCTGTAAAGCGCAGACGGGCTTCAGAGAAATGACACATCATATAACAATGACAAAAGGGGCAAAGAGAGAACTCGTCTGGTTTGTCTCCAGTGCCTTCACGTCGTAGCACAGACTATAACACGTAATAACCCCCGTTTGTCTTCAGGATTTCTGCGTCAAGGACTTCTACTCCTATCTCACTTCTCCACACGTTATCCCTAGCTATTCCATTTGTCACCATGACTATGCGACTTGAAGGGCACTAGTCTGTTGAAACAAAGACTCTGAATTCCTAACACGACAAAGCCAATAACTTCTGATGTGACCTTGTAGGATTTAGCCAAGCTCCGCATGCTCACCTCTAGAACAGCAGTGGCAATCACCTGCCTTGTTCCCATCTAAACAAGTCTATTTTTCAAATGATGAAACACTTTTAATAAACGCAGAAGTTTGAAGCTGTGTGATTGCTCCCAGACATGCTGTATTTCCAATTACAGGGTGAGTCAGTCCCTGATTAATCACTGTGAGAGCAGCAGTCCTTCCCTAGGAAATGCAGCCAGGAGGCATGAGCACTCCAAGATGAAATATGAATTGAAATCTCACACACATATCTGGGTCCACAGATGCTATTAGATGTTTGCATTGTCACGAAACATGCAGGAGCTATTGTGTCTCCACAGAACACTGAGCATTGGGAATCTTGATGGAAAGAAGTCAAGGAAGAGGACCACCCATCAGAATTTGATGCTGTTGTGATTCAGCAAGAAAAATCCCTGGTTACCAATAATATTTCAGCCTACCAGTGTAAACAAGAGGTGCTAAATGTTACTTACAAGACAGGAACAGGTTGTGTTCTTGTTTGGTTAAGGGTAATTCCATACCTCAGACGTGCCTCACCACTGCACACCACACTCTACATCTACCTCTTACTTCGCACCATACCAGCAGTTGAGATGTGGAAGGGTCCAAACCTTGCTTTCTATTTTCCTATCAATTAACTTCCATTTAAAAAAGTAAACATAGTCTCTTATCTCTTGTTATTTTCTTAACCCCAACATGGCTTCTAAAACATCTCAAAGGAAAAAAAATTAGAAAAGTACCAAATAAAGCAAGAATATTTAACACGGACAGACAACTATTTTTGGTCAAGGTCAATAGTAAGTTACTCTGCTTAATGTGTCAAGAACACATGAAGTGTGCAAAGGCACTCTCTGCCTGTTTGTCACCAATAAACATGCTGGTGAATTTAGTGCCTTGTAGCTTGAGTTTTCCTGGTCCTGCCTGGCCCATGGTCAGGACAAATCTCTCTCACCCGCCAGTCCCCCAGTCGCTCAGACCCAACCAAGTAAACACACAGAGACTTATATTGCTTACAAACTGTATGGCTGCAGCAGGCTTCTTGCTAACTGTTCTTATATCTTAAATTAACCCATGTCTATTAGTCTATAAGTTGCCACATGGCTCGTGGCCTTCCAGTACCTTACATCTTGCTTGTCATGGCGGCTGCTGGCAGCATCTCTTCTTCCTATCTGCCTTCCTGTTCTCCCAATTCTCCTCTCTGCTAGTCCTGCCTATACTTCTTGCCTGGCTACTGGCCAATCAGTATTTTATTTATCAATCAATCATCCACAGCACTTCCTCTTTTTATTTTTTTTCAAAAAGGAAGGTTTTAACTTTAACATAGTAGAACTACATATAACAAAACAATTAGCAAGAATTACAGTTACAATATTAAAGAAGATCTATCCTATATTTGTGAATCTAAGGTTTTATATCTAACTTATCTTTTATCATAACTAAGGAAAATTGTATCTAGTCTTCAACTACATCAAAGACCTCAGAAGGATATACTATTACCTGAGAAATGGGAGAAGGACGCAAGCAACTTTCGGGAGTCTTGCAGGGTAGACAGAAACAGCTGGCAGCCCGGACAGTCACCTAATGTTCCTTTGTAAAGTTGGGGCATCTGTCTTTAGCCCACAGGCCTAGAGTCTCTCAGTCATTTCTCTCTGTGTCCTGTAGAATGTCTGGCAGTTTCATCTGCAAAGCAGGAGCCTGAAGGACCATTTCGACAAGCAAAGTTCAGTGGTCACCTTCCTATGGGTCCTGTATGTCCAGTTGATCAAGCAGTCCAGGCAAGAACAGTTTTTTGCCCAAATGGCTATTTTTGCCAATGTGAAGATAAACTCCATATGGAGTGTCTTCGATGCCCATCCTCCTCTCTAAAGTAAATCGGTGCTGCCAGGAGCAGAGATGTCTCATTGTCCAGAATGTCTAAATTTTTAAAACATTTTAAATGCCATATTCTGTAGGTCTTTAAAGTGTTTGAAGATTATCTATCTGAAATATATTTACGTATACCTAGAAAACTTAACTAACATGGCTATAAGTATGATTATCATAGAAGACTAATTATTAATCTGTATTTCTTAATTATCCATTACAATCTAAATGAGTTACATAAACATAATACCTCAAATGAGAATAGAAATATATATATATACAGTATAACAAAATTTAAGTTTAAACTTGTATCAATAAACTAGAATCTATACCAATGTAAAACATTTCAAACAAGTTGTTGCTCTTTAAAAGTAGGTTCGTCCTATCATATCTATATCATATCTCCTTTTCTTTTTTAGAAAGAGATCACATTTATAATCAACCTGTTTTAAATAAAAATTGGTTTTTCTCTGTCCCACACCAGAGGGCTCTTCTGATATGGGACAAAAGAATCTCTTAACCTTTTTTTTTTTTTTTAGCAATATGTTTGGGTTTAGAGAAGGAGTGAGCCAATTCCATCTCTAAAGCCAGCTTGGTATATTTGGGAATTTGGGTGTAGCTTCTCTTACTACTTCCTGGTGGAGGGGGGGCGCTGTCTCTTATGGGGACACAAAGAAAATTCTAGGATTATGGAGTAGTCTGTGAGGGTGTATCCTCTGAGTCAGTTGCCTTGAAACCATTCTGGATGTTGGATCATCTGGGCCATGGTGTCATCGGAGACTTTTCAGGGGGTCTTGGCTGGTCAAACCTGATGTATCTTAATCTGGAACAAATCCATAGCCTCTGGCTTTCTGTGGAAACAAAAGCAGAGTCTCCTTTCGAAAGCAACATATCTTTACATCCAAATTTTGAAGTCAAGGTATCTTTAAAATATACATATTGGTTTAACTCAGAAGCCTTTACAATCAAATGTCTCTCTGCAGTTAAAAATCCCAAAGACAGCATAATCCAGATTCTCTGTGTGATACCCATCTTTACGTGGCTTATATTTTATATTACCTTTACTGTCTCTTTAAAGACTTTATCTTTTAAAAAAAACTATCTATCTCTTCATATAAGTGTTTTATTTATCAATCAATCACCCACAGCAGTGCCTACCAAATATTGTGTCAGAGAACCAAAGATCAGAACTTTAAAAGTGGGTCTTAACCACAACAACAATAAAATCCCCTCTTTAAAAGGATGAATTCTACTGTAAAATCCAGTTTGTGGTTACATATTCAATATCCCCCCACCCCAAATCAAAGCTGTTTACTGATAGTTTGTTCAGAAAAATATGGAAAATGCCACAGATATAATATGCCCTACAAAGGGTAGGGGAGGATGCTTTTTAAATCTTTTTGTCTCACCAGGCTAGACAAAGTAAAGAAGCTGAAAAATCAATCCAATCAATGTGGAGAGAGGAGCTGCTAATTTTAGACGCTGTGCTGCGCCTTGGTGATGGATGCCAGCACAGATGCCCCAAGTACGGCCCCACTGACATTTATATTAGATGTACTAGTGAAACACAGCCTCTTTAGTTCCATGAAAATACAGAACTAAATCAAAGATTGATAGGAAGCAGTACGAAATGTGTGGCAGTGATTTTTTTCTCTGTCCACTGTCAGTGTGCCTGGTACAGCTGCAGATGGTGTCCCAAAGACGGCAAATAAAAGAGACTTGCAAAGTTAACAGAAGATGGCGCAACTGCCACCCCAAACCTGCATTTAATGAAGTATTGCAGTCCACTGAGAAAACGCATGCACAAGTGCAATGAAAAGAGACGTCATTGTGAATATTGTCGTCGGGGCTGAATTTCCTGAGGACTGTGGGATTAAACGGCTGGCAGCCCTGGGAATTCCTTAAAGTGTTGATGTAGGACCACATTATTGACACATGGAGACGGCTAAGTCAAGCCCAAACGATGGAAATATGTCTTGGTTTGTGACTTGTCAAATCATTAATGGTACCAAAACCAAAATTAGCTTGATGATGAACAACAGCTTGCATGTCTAACATGTATAGCAAACGTAACTGCTCATTTCAATGAGCTAAATGGAGTCTTCAATACCGTGTCTCAAATCATAACAGCATTCCAGCCAAAACCAAAATTATGGCAAGATCAAAATAAGGCACAAATATGCATCATGACACATTGATTAAGCATAGTGCCATCCCATCAAAAAAAAAAAAAGGAAAAAGGAAAAATTAGCTTATTTTCAACTTAATATAAGAATTTGCAAACGAACTTGAAGATTTCTGTGAAAATAATATTTTGAATTATTTGAGACCCCACTTTCAGTTGACATAAACATACTACCTGCTCATTTTCAAATAGAACAGGTAGAATTGCACGCCTGAAGAAAAAAGTTGGGTCATGTCGCTTTACTAGACCTGTGGCCCTAGCTTCCCAGCGACAAACGTCCCTCACCATCTTCCAGCCTTGCTTTCTGGCAGCGCACACACTGGCGAGCAGTTGTTCTCAGGAAGAAGTCCAGCGAGAGCAAAACTACAAGCAAAACATCTGATGAGCAGAAGCGAACTCCCGAGCACGGCAGCTCCCTCCGTTCACCCAAATACCGACGCACTGGTTGCTCAAATGCAACGCCTGCAGCCCGCTGACTTCATGTGGCTCTCTTTTCCTTTGCTTTTATAATTTTTTTTTAATCAGTGAGGTTTTGATACTCAGACAGGTTCATTCTCTTCATCAGTGATCACGCACTCAGGACGGGCTGTGTGGTTTTAGAAGACTCTCCAGATGGGGTGCCACACAAGGAGCATGATTATCTGCGCGGCTCTTACATCTTTGCCGTGGCAGGTATGGTGAAAATTGTACACAGAGCCTTATTCCTCCTCCACTTTCATTAGTGTGTTTAATGTGAAGCCCAAAACAATCCCTCTTTGTCTGATATGACCAGAAAAGCCAAAACATTAAAGACCCTCCCAGTCTAGATCTTCTGTGCCTCATGTGCCATGCCCCCAATCCCAAAATCTCAAGGGAATGTTCCGCTTATGATATCTTTATTGCAAAATTCATATTTCCTTGAGGTTTTAAATTTTACTCCGCAGCACCCTCTCCTGAAGTTTCTGCACTAATTTTCCTGCTTGTCTTGGCCCTTCCCACTTTGGTTCACCCCCTTTCTCATCTTTCTTTCCCCAGAATCCAGAATCCCTTCGTGTTCTCCAGTGGAAGTTATGGGTGCAATTAAATGAATGAATGAATGAATGAATGAAAGAAAGAAAGAAAGAAAGAATGAATGAATGAATGAATGAATGAATGAATGAATGAATGAATGAATAAGGAGCTTGCACACTCTGGTGGTCCCTGCCCTCCTCACTGGATGTCTTTCTCCATGAGGCCACCAGGGGGCCGTTGGAAAATGTGAGTCAGATGGTTGCACTTCTTTGTGGCTCCTGGAACAAAAAACCTAAGTGTTCAGATAACTAGCTACCCTCCAACCTCCTTCCACAGCCTTCTCTCTGCCCTGCCATGCTAGCAGCAACTCTGCCCTTCTTCCTTCCCAAGCACGTTCACCACACCGGGTCTTTGCACTTGCTATAACCTCAGGTTGCGTGCACCAGACAGTGGCATGGCTACTTTGCTGTCTTCACTCGTCTCTGCGCTCAGATCTCCCCTTAACGTGGAGACCGAGCCCACTCTATCATTCGCAACCCTTCTGAATCTCCTGCACGCCACTCTGATTTATCTCCACTGCGGCTGTCGCCTGTCTTGCCACTTACTTGTTTACTTGTTTGTAAACTTACTCAAATGACCCCATGACCGATGGGAGAGTAGGTCTTGTTTTGTCCATCATGGCACGCATATTTCCAGCGATTGATCAGCGCATCACCCGGAGTAGGCATTCAATAAATACATGCGGATTGAATGGTGAAGAAAGAAAGAGAAGATAATATAGGGGAACAAAGGTAGAGGAGCGGGAAAAGGAAGAAGGAAGGAGGAAGGAAGGGAGGGAAATGTTAGAAACAACCAGAATGCAGTAACATGACATTTACAGAACCGTTCATAAGAAAACGGAGCAGACTCTGCCCACCATCCCCATGTCCTGTGCTCCTAGAAGTTTGGATTCATGGAATCCTACAGTCTTTCAACCGACAGAGATTTTCCAGGAAATGGAGTGCAGTCTTCTACTAAACTTAGTAGTTCTTTGCCACATCACTAACAGAGGAAGTGAAAGGCAACCTTGAGAGTGCCTTCTTCTTTTGTGATAATTTCTGCTTCTGTGTTAGGAGGTTGTTAAAATGCACTGTTCTCAGAAGCCTCCTCTCACCCACATCAGATAAGATGGCATCCTTGGTCCCCATCTCAGGAGTAAGGAACAGCCCCTCGGCAGCCCCTGTGGTGGCGGCGGCACCCTACCCCAGGTACTGCAGGCACTGTTACTCTTAATACTCACAACCTTACCCCTTGATTTTACAAGCAAAGGAACAAACATAAAACAATCTATTCACTTCAGAGCAGGAGAGTTAGTGAGTAGCAGGCTTGGGGTCATGTGCTGGGCTTTCTTACTCAAAAATAGCTTAGAACAGTATGATAATTGAGCCTTCAAATTTTTCAAAGAAAATGACTCACATATTAACTGCTTAGATTGGTGCTGTATTTCCTGCAGACTTCAGGAACCCAAAACAGGCATTTGAACCTAAAGTTTAAGAATATTAATACTGGAGTTCAAGCTTCTTGTCCAAGCTCCAGCCCCATCACCTGCCAGCCATGTGGCCATTTATAAATGGTTTCTCTGGTTGTAAGATAACTGGCCAATATAGTTAAAACACTTCAGGCATTATTCTTCTGGTTATGTGACATAAATAACGTTTTACATTAATTGTGATGCAAATTAACAATTAAAACAAATTTGATAGGAGAGGGTAGTGGATACAGCGAAAGATGTCAGATCACCTGAATTAAATCCAACTTTACTATGTATTAGCTGTTTTCTCAGGCAAGTTAATTAATCTCTGCCTCATGTCCATCCTGTATAAAAGAAGGTGCTACTTCATGGCAAGTGAACACGGAGGAAAGAAGAGAATTAAGAAATAAAGAGTTCAGTCACAGAGCACTCCAGCATGACCAATTGCTCGATAGAAGGCAGGGGAGACTGAGGAGCTACCAGACAGGTGTGAGGAAACCCAGAGTGTAGTGCAATGGCAGACCACGAAGAAACTGGATCAAGGGAGTCCCTGGGATCAGCTTCGTCAAACTCCCTGACAGACACACAAGGTGAGGACTAGGGATGGACCACGCATTTAGTATCATGGAAATAACTGCACCTTGACAGGAATCAATTCTTTGGTGTGCTATAAGAAACACCCTGGTGGGAACACTGATGACAGACAGGGGAAGCCAAGACCACTGGGCATCCAGCACCATCAACAGTCCCTTGACTTCCGACGTCTGCACTGTGCTTCTCATCATCTCAATTCCAGGACCAGTCACAAGCGTTGCTAGTCTCATCTTTAATTGAACCACCTTCCTCCCCCTCTTCTTTCCCACAGCCCTGCAGGGAAGCTAGGCTAAGCACTTTCTTCTCTGAGTCTACAACTGCCCACCTGAACATTGCTGGGGGAGGGAAAGTTTGCAAGGACACGGTGACAGCTCTTTTGACGAGTTTCACAGCAAAGAAAATTCATGACAGGGAGCTCTAACCAGTGAGCGGATGAAGCAAAGACTTGACTGTGCATGGAAGAAATAGCCTTGTGTCTGCATGTTGGCAGGAGTAACCCAGGAAAGTGTAAAGTGAAATACGGAAAAGACAAGTAGAACATAGCTCGTCTGTAGTTGTAAGCTATGAAGCAGAGAGTGAGGGCTCAGAGATGGGTAGATGTAGGGGGAGAATGTCACCCAAGTTCTTTCTATTGCTTCTGCTTTCATGCTGAAGAGGTTGAAAGGGAGAGGGTGCAAACTATGAAGTAGATGCCTAGAAGGATGGGAGACAGGCAGGGCCCCCAAAACTGCTCTTGTGTATTTTTGCTCACAGTTACATGAGACCAGTCAGCGTGTGCTGTCGGGTTTTCCTCCAGCAGTACTGAAATGGACAGTTGGGGGCTGAGAGAATAAAACACTTAAGTGTAATGAAGATGTCAAAAGGAAAGTTCGTGCTTAGAGGTTCTGATTCCACAGCAGTAGGATGGAGGTGTCCAAAGTTGGATGTGAGTGGGAACGGGTTTTAGTTGGAGAACTCAAGAACAAAAAGTTGAGATTATGGAAGATTTACACGTTCAGTGGTCATGAAAGTCTAGGATACAAAACCTTGTAAGAGGCTAGAAACAATCATTGAAAAGTTCAGAGAATTAATGGGGTCCAGGTTTCTTGGACAGCTTTATGTTTGTATTAAAATTAGCAAGAATCATGAGGCTATTGGTTGTAACAGGAAGGAAATAAATGTAAAACTGGAAGAAAGTAAGAGGAAATGACTGGAAGGTCATGTGACCACACATAAGAGATGGTGAGGACTAAATGATGATGTAAGATTCAGTGTTGAACATTGGAGATGGGAGGGTTGTATGGAAACAGCAGTGAAGTCCTCCAGCTGAAGGTTTGGTGGTGATGGGGAGAGGGAAGAGTGACCCAGCATTTGAGACAGCTGCAAACAGGAAGGTTGAAGGAACAAAATTCCCCTCAGACTGAGAAAGATGATAAGATGGAGATGCAGGAGACTTTGCATCTAATAGAGCTGGAGGACCAGAGGGAAATGTAGAATTGCAGGGATTAGAGAAGGAGGGGAGAAGAGAACAGAATGCGAGCAGATGGTGCTCTGTGGGGATTAGAGGGTGGAAGAGGAAGACTGACCTGGATATCTGGGGGCTTCTCTGAGAGCAGACAGAAATAGATACAAATGGAATAACGGAGCAGCCACGGTAGACTGGAGGCAGATGCTGCAGGGCTGTGGGTGTTAGCAGGGAGGGAAGGATGGATTTCTAGGGCCTCCTGACAAGGAGGCTAGAACACTCTTGGTTGGATGCATGCAGTTTAATGCAACAGTTTTCTTAGTCAGTGAAGGGACAGTTTTCTTTTAAGCATATATGAGCTGTACTGACTCCCACTGGTGGACTTAAGAGTCCTGAAGTTAGTAGATACCACACAAGCTGTCTCTTCTGTCCAATGTTATTGTTCAACCAGGGTAATGGCTATGGTAAAGAGAATTTTGAGAGTTAGAACACACAGTGACATCATGGGAGACCAGCAAAAATAAATTATTTTCCCCCAGAAGATTCTGCCTTGTCTCTTTCTCTCCAATGTGGTTATCCAACTAACTCTCTTTTCTCCCAATGAATACATTGATGAACAAGAAAGAAAATGGCATGGGAAACTCTATCAGTCAAGTCACTCATAGCCACCCAAAACACGTGAAGGAGAGATTAACATATAGACAGTTACAAAAGGAAACTTGAACAAGGAACCATGGTGCACCCTGACGCAAGCAATGAACAGTATGAAATGAATGCATTCCTCAAGCAAGTCCAAGAACCAATAGTACTTGTTAGGCTTAGAAGCAGCTAAAACCCTCTACACAGAAAATGCAACCATTGCTCATCCGTGTCTTAACAAGAAGCTTTCAAAATGAACCACACAGCACTTTATCTTCCTTTCACCTCCTAATATCCTGTTGATGTCATTCATTGTTCAAACCCAACTGAGGACCAGAGAGCAAAGAAACTTGTTAATTGTCATTGTTAAAATCATCTTCCTGTGCTGACAACAGGATGAAGAGAGAAGAGGGGAGAATGATCTAGAGAGATGAATAGAGAATGTCTACAATAGGAGTCAATGCACATGAGAGACTTCAACAAAACCAAAAGAGACAGAAAATGGAGAATAACTAACTACTGATGCAGCAGCAGGAAACTAGAGGGTACTATTGGTTGACTATGAGATGTCCCCCATAGGCTCATGTCTTTGAACACTTGGTCCCCAGATTGTAACATTGCCTTGGGAGGTTGTTGAAGCATTAGCTAGCTAATACAGGCCACATGAGATGGGCCTTTGAGGGCTATAACTCAGACCTACTTCTGAGTTAGTCTGTCTTCTTCATATTGGCATAATGTGATCAACTACCTCACACCTCCACCATGCAGACAGAAGCAAGCCACAATGTCATGCCTTCCCTATCTTGACGGACTGTTCCTTCTGAACTGTGAGCCATAACAAATCGATCTCTTGAGTTGCTTCCATTGGGTATTTATTCTGACACAATGACAGGAAAAGCAACCAGCACAAGGGACGTCAGAGTCCCAATGGGAAAACTGGAACTGTACTGAAGGAGAGGCCATGCCTCTGCTCTGCTTCCTAGCACCCCTAATATTGGGAATCCTCATGAGACCAAAACCAAGGCGACCCCAAGTGGTTAGAACATTTAGTTTCATGTGAAGAAATGCTGAGTATCAGAAGGTAACGATTCAATGCCTTGTAAGTTCTAAAGAAAATGTTTAACTTAGTACATTCTACTTAGTCAAATAATGAAAATGTGGACAAGGGGCTAACAGTATAGCTCAGTAGAGTAATTGTGTAGTATGTATGAGCCCCTAGGCTCAATTCCAAGAATCACATAAACAGCTGTGCTGGTACATACCTGTAATCCTAGTGCTGTGGAAATGGAGGCCAGAGAATCAGAAGTTCAAAGTAACCTTCAGCTACATGGAAAGTCTGAGGCCAGTTTGTGACATGAAACCCTGTCCAAAAGGGGATGGTTACATGAACCAGCTTGTTTCCACTGTTCTCCTTCAAAAATGTGTGTCTGCTTCCCGTCCTCCCCATCTTAACTCAAATGGTCATAATTCAAAAAGATAGAACTTAATTTAGACACCCTGAATGCATGTATACACATCACTACACACACACACACACACACACACACACACACACACACACACACACGCACGCGCACATGCACACAGACACTTTTTGTCACTGAGTTGACTCATTCTTTGCTCTAAGCTCTGTTAACCATCCCCTCCTTTACTTTCCCAGAGCCTTCCTTTCAGCATTCATTATCATAATGGCCTCTTAAGTGGGCTCCCTCTCCATTTCCCAACATACCAATCAATATTCACACTCTGCCAAGGGACTTTTCTAAGTGTACATTGTATAGTCCCTTAATCTTATCTGAAACTCATCAATTGATCTCCCTTTCATAATAAAACTCAAATTCCTTAGCATGACACATAAAAACCTAAACATACCCCCAGAGATGTCTTACGTTCCAGTCACACCAATCTTTACACATTTCCCCAATAGAGCAAGATTTTATATTTTATATTGGGAATTCGACATAATACAATCAATTAATTATGAACCCTGTTTGCATTGTGTAAACCATCATTGATTACAAGTCAGTCTGCACTAGGCATTAATAGCTGACCAACAAAGAAGGAAGCAAAGTGAGCCTCCCACAGACAAAGCAAGAGAGCACATGTCTGCCTTGAGCAGATGGCCGGGGGCTCTGCCAGCCTCTTTCTTTGGAATTCTATTCTTGGGTTCTGTTTTCCCTTTGGCACCCATGATCAATTCAGGGAGCACTCGTGTGAGGTCAGGGCCCAGGGACAGAAGGGCCAGAGTCTGTGTACGCCGAAGAGTAAATACAAAAAAAAAAAATGTAGTTTGGATTTCTCCTATTTTGATTGTTTTTTACTCATGATACAAAAATACACTCAGAACAATGGCTCATGTACTATTTAAATTTCTGCAGGAAGGAAAATGAATTTTATATTAAGATTTTGAAGCTCTCTGTCACATAAGCTGTTTCCATTGAAAAATTACCATCTGACTTTGATGCTGGGGGATTATTAGAAGCACTACCCAGCAGAATACTTCCTCTGCCTAGTTAACCAGCTGGTCCTCCATTAGTAAAAATATCATTACTTTTGGAAAGCTATTTATTTCTCTGATCTTTCCAGCAGAAATTCAGCATGTTTTAAATCTGCTGCCATGACACTCTGGGTAGAGTTCTCTCTTTAAACTTAGTAGTTAGCACTCTGCATTCCAAGCTTAATTTCATATTTCATCCCCCTGTCCCAATGCTGACCATTCAGAGAAAGAACTGAGAGAAGCCTTCCTTCATCCCCATATCACCTTAGGATCAGCTGACACTCCATACAGGACACAAAATGTTTGTTAAAAAGAACTGATAGAGATGCTAGGCAGGGTCACCCTTGACTATAATACCAAAACATTGCAGACTGAGGCAGGAGGATTGCCATGAGTTTGAGGCCAGCCTGTGCTAAAAGAAGAAGATGGAGGAAGAGGAAGAGGAAGAAGGGAAGAAGGAGAGTAGAAGAAGGAAGAAGGATGAGGGAGAGGAGGAGGGGGAGGAGAAGGAGGAGGAGAAGGAGAAGAAAAGGGAGGAGGAGAGGGAGGAGGAGGAGGAGGAGGAGGAGGAGAAGAAGAAATTGTTACAGATTGCTATATGAAACATATAGACTGTACAATTGTAATTCTTACTGTTTTTTTTCTAAATTATAAATGAACCATCTTCCTAAAAACCTGCTCTAGGGGTCTACATTTCTAAGTTATAATAATTGTTTCCAGCATTCACATGTTAATCCACATGCAAACACCACAGAAGACCACCCTGTTAACTTTATATTTGGGGAGATTCTTCTGTGCCATTTCCTGGGGAGACATAAAAAATACATCTACTCACCCCAGATGAGGCATCTAGAATAGACCAAAGATACAATTCCACCCTAGTCTAGCTTGGTGAACTAGTGAATTTCTTGGGGTCACTTATAGGAGTTTAAGTGAGGGGTTTCTTGTGGGAACATGAATGACTCAAAGGCAGCTGCAGTACAAAAAAACTGTATAGTGTATACCCCAGCACAGGTGATAGTTTAGGAACTCCACATCCCAGCAGTTCCCTCTGTGACTTGCAGGCACCTCCACCAGTCTCCTCTCCTTAGCAACTGTTGATGGGGTATACAGCTTGGGGAGTTGCCTTGACAATCTTGCAACTTCCACAACCTTTTGAGTCTTGTAAGTTTCATGAGCTTCCTAAGCCTTGTAATTCTGTTAATTTCTTAATTCCCCAGAGCCTCACTCCCCACACCACGAGAGAATGCTTCCATTTGGAAAGAATCACTGCACAATGGTGCTGTTCTGCGGGTCAACCATGATCTGTCTTGCCTGATTAAAAGGATTATTGACATTGTCCTCTAAAAATCTGATTTTCCTGCCAAACAGGGAAGACATTTAGAAATCAATAGCTCACAAATTATGCTGATAGCTCCAAACGAGCTTTGTCAGGGGAGTGTCATTAGTGGGAGTTCGTGGGTGGCTCACAGCATCTATGCTCTCCCTGTACGCCACACACCAAGTCAACCGTGTACGCCTATTTGCGCATTTGTTTGTTGATATCTATATTCACCTTCTTTTAAAATAATCGTATACATGTGACCAGCTAAGAACATTATTAGTGCCAGTGTTTCAGGGCCCTCACGATGGGTGGTATACAGCATCAGTTAATGGTATCATTGACCTAACTCAGCAACATAGATTTATGTTGGTTTCCCATAAGATCACAAATATTGTATCTCATATTTTGTGGTCAGAAAGCATGGAACCACTCTATCTGTGAGTCTATATGTAGAAAACAAAGAGAAGTTTCTAAAAATGCTTGTTTATATAACCAAACGATTTGTAAGTTTTCTAAAGTTGAATTACTATAGCTGACGAGTCAAAAGCAGAACATTACAGAGAGCACATTGCACTA
The DNA here is from genome assembly GCA_902168325.1 of Peromyscus nudipes. NCBI lineage: Eukaryota > Metazoa > Chordata > Mammalia > Rodentia > Cricetidae > Peromyscus > Peromyscus nudipes. The sequence goes on from CABHPH010147425.1 coordinate 21,661, forward strand.
TGGGGAATGTCAATGGCTACAGTAGAGCAAACTAAAAGTAGACGCCTCATCCTGTATGTAAAGCATGCCTCGCTAATGTGAAAAATCAAGTTATTTTGTAGGACTGTAGAACAGGAGATGACACAAAGGGGCATGAAGACATTTTAGAAGTCATGAAAATGCCACATATTTTTATTATGGTTGATGATTATTTGAGTAGATATATTTGTCAAAATATTCAGATGTGAAAAACAATTTATTTTTATTTTCTCTAGCTTACACCTCAGTAGAGGAGTTTTTAAAAATCAATAGTGAAGCAAAGCAAAGCTCTTATTTGTTTTTTTCAGGCTCTATCAAGTTGCTCTTTTAAGTATTTATAGTCATAAAGGCTGAGAACTACTATATTGTTGTAGTAACTGTTCTTTGCCAGATTTCCTCACGGTTTAAAAATAATGTATGTAAATCTCATTAAGTGAGTAACATCATGAAATTTCTTTCTGTATGAAGATAAATTGTGAATGCTTAGCTTTGTAAAATGACTAGGCTTCTCATGTATATTAATATGTATATCAAATTTCATATCTGTAACAGTTTACCATCCAGTGACAAGGCCTATTCAAAAGAAATGCAAATGGCTGATAAGCTTGTATATTCACAAATCCAGTTAAGCCCTGTATTACAATTAGGTGGAGAAACTGTCACATCAAAATGGATGGACTTAGAAATACAGATGAACTTTGATAGTGACACTTATCATCTAGATGCCTGAAGACAAAATCCCTACAGGTAACAATTATTGCTGGACGCTACAGTTGGTGAATGTTCATGATACAGTACATGAAGACCCTCTCATGCATGATCTCACATCATCTTTTAAATGTCTTCTTCTCTTTATCATTTTTCTTCTTGAGTTTTGCCCTCCCAAGACAAAAATTACTTTAAATAAAATGGAACTATTTCCCACCATTCTTAGCATCTCTCGATTGGATGCATCTACCCAAGGCTTTGATGCACTATGTCTGGGAACAGGCTAAGCAGTGAGCATCTGTTTTTCTGATGCAAGAGATGGTTGAGGGACAGCAGAGAGCATTGAAGAGGCACAGAATAGTCAGCACCCAGAGCAGTTGTAGAGACTGGGGTCCTGCCATCAAAAGTCTGGACTGTAGCCGCTGTGCCGGTGGGAGCAGTTTCTACAACAGAATTCCACAAGGCACTTCCAGGGCCAGGACAGCACCAGTGGTCTGTTCACTGGGCCACTGGACAAAGTTCATCATTTCTGTTTGATTTCGCTGTTATCTGTTCCTCTGCTACTGTACATGCTTTCTTATAATGCAGGAATTGCCTAACTTGTTCATCACCAATAACTGTCCCTCTACATAACTGCACTGCGCATGACTGTATACCAATGACAATAACCGCACATAACTACATATGGCTGTACCAGAACAGTAGACGGCAGTTACTTAGAGGTGTAAACACTGGCTAGGGCTCAGGGAACATTACAGCAGAGGGCACGGAAAGGTTTTAAAAGCCAGAGGATCCAGTTATGCCAGCACCATTTGTTGAAGATGCTTTCTTTTTTCCCATTGTACACTCTGGGGCTTATGCAGGGTTGCTTGGCTCGGCCTGGGAGGAGGGGACTGGCCCTGCCTGGACTGAGTCTACCAGGTTGATCTCAGTCCTCAGGGGAGGCTTTGCCCTGGAGGAGGTTGGAATGGGGGGTGGCCTGGGGGAAGGGGAGGGCAGCGGGAGGGGGGAGAACAAGGGAATCCGTGGATGATATGTAGAACTGAATGGTATTATAAAATTAAATTAAATTAAATTAAATTTTAAAAAAAAGCCAGAGGATCTGGGCGGTGGTGGCACATGTCTTTAACGCCAGCACTCGAGAGGCAGAGTCAGACAGACCTCCGAGTTTGAGGCCAGCCTGGTCTACAGATGGAGTTCCAGGACATCCAGGGCTACACAGAGAAACACTATCTCAAGCAACAACAACAAAGAGCCAGAGGATCAGTAAATCTGCTATGAGACTGTGTCTCCTAGGAATGTCTACACCCATCAAGTCTCACCACCATGACCGTCTAACCAGCAGCTGAAGAAGAACATCAACAAGAGACATGTGAAGTAGACAGTGGAAATCCCAGGAGGCCTCAGTCCCACACAAAGAATTACAAGCAACTAAGGAATGCTCAGAGTGGGAGAAGGTCTTCCCTAAGGAAGAGCATACCAATTGGTTATCCAAAACCAGAAGGTCAGCCCCAAAAGACACACATACAAATAACGTTATACAGACTGACCAGATTTATATATATGCATATATATATGTATATATATGTGTGTGTACATATATGCATGTAACAGTTCATGAAAAACAGTTCATGAATTTGAAAGAGAAAAAGGAGGGGTATACAGGAGGGTGCAGATGGAGGAAAGTGAAGGGGAGTGTAGCATGATTCTTAAAAGTTCTTATTAATAAAATCAAACCTGAGCCAGGTATTGGGGTGAAATGCTGGATAGTCAGAGAGACAGAATAAGCCACAGCTATCTCACCTCACCGGATCCTCAGCTGGTCTTGTTTCCTCAGACTGGATGCCCCGAGCCCTCATCCAGAATGGGTCTCAGCTGAACTGCTGCTAGAAGCCTGAAAGCTTAACCAGCCACATGCTTCTCCAGGCCAAAGGCCTCTCCAGGCCAAAGGCCTCTCCAGGCCAAAGGCCTGCTCAGGCCAAATGCCTCGAGTTTCTGGTCCTCACGCCTTATATACTTTTCTGCTTTCTACCACCACTCCCTGGGATTAAAGGCTGACTTTTTGGGATTAAAGGCGTGGGTCACCATGCTTGGGTGTATCCTTGAACACATGAATTTCTGCCTCTGGAATGCTAGGATTAAAGGCGTATGCTACCACTGCCTAACCTCTATGTTTAATATTGTGGCTGTCCTGTTCTCTGACCCCAGATAAGTTTATTAGCATACACAATATTTTGGGGAACACAATACCCCCACAGGGGAGTGATGTGATGATATTATAATCTTAAAAATAAAAAATTAAAGAAAAGGAAAAACCACTGAAACAGTGAAGCTGACACTGGCAGACAACTGGCCAGGAAGGGTCGTTCATGTTTCCCTCGTGCAGACAGCACGAGCGCCACAGAGACACTGATGTGGACAGCGTCTGCTTGTGGCCCAGAGAGTCATATGACTGAATAATAATGGAAATTGTTGTCACACAATTTGGTATAGTTAGAAAAAGCTAAACTCTTGCACAATTTCTAGATTTTACCATAAAGGCCGAAAGAGGTCAATGAGAACATGCCAATGGAAAATGTCCTTAGTAAATATCATTGGCGAAGCATCAATTCTGTGCCGCACATGCCTGCATACAGTAATTCACAAGAAACTCACAACAGCCCTTCGGATGAAGCCCAATGGCCCAAACAATGTTTTAGATAAGCAGTTAATGAGTGAGGATAACTCAGGCTGTGATAACACGAGTGGAGGTATTAAGTTCTACAGCTTTAAGCCTTCGAGTTTTTAAAAGAGGGTCAAGAACAAGGAAAGGACAAGCAGGGAAATGTGTGTGGAAGTTCACTATCAAGGTGCTGCAAACCCAGAGACCTGAAAGTGACCGGGAGCTGATTGGGAGAGTGCAAAGTTAGTGATGGAAGTCTGAACGGTTTTAATAGAACACATCAATCACAAGTCTTAACTCTGTACAAAGTGCTACCAAATAGGTACAAACGATTAACCTGACCATGGAGAATGTGAGGTCTCACACACACACACACACACACACACACACACACACACACACGGATTTGTAACTAAATCGAACTTGTAACTTATTGGAATTTAAGTGTTACCTTCTTTTTGTTGTTTTAAAACCATTCTCATAATGAATCTGCAAAAAAATTCTCCTCATATCAGTCTCCTTAGGGTAAACCTCCAAAGCCAGCTGGCTTCAGAGACCCACAGAGGAAGGAGGGCACAGAGAGTGAGACCACACAGATATGGAGGGACAAGAAGAAACACGCAGAACCTGAAATTATTATCTCATAAACCTACTCATGCTTTAGACTTGAGATGGCTTATAAACTGCCCCAAGCCAAACGACGCAGGAGCTCTCCCATGTCCCTGAAGAAGTCCCTCGTTTAGCACATGCCTCAGTGGTGCTTTGTAGACCTGCAGCCTGAAGTCCAAATGTTCTGCCCCTCAACTTCTCTCTTCTTCAGCAAGGTGTCCCCACTGGCTTCCACCCCGGGGACTTTGTTTCATGCTTGCGTTCACATCCAGTTAAATGCTAATTGTTCTTTAATATCACCGTTCTGATCTTCTTCCCCGAATTATGACAACCTTGCACTAGGGAACAAGATTTGAGTAAGGAGGCAAAGGCTTAACGCAGAGAATAAAGACAGAGTCAGCGGTGCTGAATTCTGCATCCCATCAGGCCTCTGAAAGCAGAACTTGGGAGCTTGATGTGAATATATTAAAGTTTCATTTGGTTCTCTTTTTTTTACCTTTTTATCATTAGCTAGTATAACAAGTATGAGTGTGCACATATACCTGTGCGTGCACACACACACACACACACACACACACACACACATGCCATGCTTTCTTTTATTCATTCTTGCGTTCATTAATTCACTAGCTCAGCATTTATGAAAGCACTCCCTCTACATAATTGCAGTAATTCCTCAGAAACTTTATTTTTCCCTTTATAAATAGCTAAATGTAAAGTTAATCATTGTCCAATATTCCTCTATATTATCTTCCCCAAACTAGTTTCACTACTAAAAATGAGAATATTGAGACATTAATTTTGCTGTGATTCTCAGCACTATTATTAAAATTATATTGCCTTGCCAGAGTTTGTGGCTCTTCAAGGTTTAATAAGCATCAGCTACGTGCTAGATACTGTCTCTGGGGCAGGTCAGTGTCTAAGTGTGAGATAGTCAACATATACAGTATCACTCCCCTAATAAGGCTTGTGGGGGGTCCTATTATAAATAGTCCAACCTACCTTCCAGTCACATTTTTATGTTGTTATGCACTCATGGGTTATATTCCAGCTATATTAAACAATTTCCCCAGTTGGGTGGGACTTAAGCTTTAGATCTTATATTCTACTGTTTCCATATCTGACTCTAATTTAATGAGGTATTGATATCTAAGAACTCTGTGTACCCTAGGAAAAATGCAAAACAATCGTAGATATGGTGATTATGTTGTGCATGTGTGCATGCATGTGTGTGTGTGTGTGTGTGTGTGTGTGTGTGTGTGTGTTGGAGTGCCAATGAGGGTCAGTAGGGCTTCTTACAGGAGCAATGACAGAATCATGGACAACCTACCTGTGTCTACACTACTTTTCTCTCCTTCTGCCAATAATCATTAATTAATAAAAACTCACAGAGGGTCAGGGTCTCTTGGGCTTCTCTTTCTTCCTTGAGAGGATGTGAATGAGCCTGGTTTTGTGCAGGTAACCTCAGCTACTGAATGTTCAAGGGTGTGATGACCATGCATGCCTAGAAGACAGCATCTCACCACATTTCACCCTTTCCTCTGTCTCATACATTCTTCGTTCCTCCTCTTCCATGATGCTCCCCTGGCCTTGGAGGGGTGATGCGGCTGTCCCATTTAAGACTGAGTATTCGACAGTCATTTATTCTCAGTTATGAGTCTCTGTAGTAACCACTGCCCACTGCAAAAGGAAGCTTCTCTGACCGAAGCTGACAGCAGCCCTAATCTACAATAATAAACATAAACGTGTAGGAAGAAATTTAACGTGCACAGAATTTCCATCTAGTAAAGCAACAGCAGCAACTTCTGGCCAGGTTTACAGGACCTGGTGTGAATCCCCTCCTTGGAAGGAGCCTTCCATCCAATTAGAGAGTAGCAGACTACCCCCGTAACAGTCGTGGCATTATTGGACCAACGGACACAGAACAGTGATTTTGTGTAGACTTTCAAGCAGAGAAATTAAATAGTTTTTTTTTTCCTTAATGGAGAGAAAGGGAACATATTTAATGATTTTTTTCACAATTTCAGAGCCTAGATATTACCACAGTTAGAGTGAGCACTAAAAACAGAATGCAACTATAGTGCAAATATTTGAAGGAAGCACTATGTCCGACATATCCGTGCTAATCGGTGCATGTCTTAGAGGCAGAAATGCACAGAGAACAGAATGACTAGATCTGAAGGCTACAAGGCCTGAGATAGAGTCCTGGGGCTCTCCAGTACCAGATGCCACACCCCTCAAGTTCCCTGGTCTGTAAGGTGTGGTTAGCCTTAGTGCTGTTGTGAAATTTGAACAAGAGGTTAATCACAAACAGCACACAGATAGTACCTGATACATCCTTTCTAATGCATTTCATTTTTCTATCTTCTAAAGTGGCAACTAAGTTTAATTAAGCTAACCTGACATCTTGCATTTTCAGATTGTTAGAAACTTGCATCTTGGGATTCCAACCTCTTCCTTGGCTATATCTGACCCATGATGGAGTGCCTGTGTCCTGATGTGGTGTCCCTGTCACTGTACCGAACACACGAGGTGCTGTGACTTCCCGTGCAAACCTCCCCTTTACCTTTTGGCTTCCACTCTTTTCTGTCCTCCAAAAGATCAGACTCCATGTTGCTGACTTCTCCATCATCATGACAAAGGCTCCACTCAGTTCAGAGAAGATGGGAACTAATGCACAGACCCACAGCTGGACAATAAGAGATGTTGGAGCACCTAGCCATAAATGGGATGTCTTCATCAAACCCTCCCCTCAGGGCTCAGGGATCTATGAGGGAAAGGAATAGGAAAGAGTGTAAGAGCCAAGGAAACAGTGTCCTCCAGACACAACGGGACTGATGCGCACATGACCTACACCAACTGTCCCAGCACACGCAAGAACTGCACAGGTTCAGGCTAGACAGGGTCCCAGCACCAAGAAGAAGTCAGCATGGGCACCCACCCGTAACCAAGAAGCTGGCTGCAAATGATGGCTTCCAGCACCTGGAAAATCAGTTTTCTCCAATGGAGTGTCACTGGGTATATCACCACACTCCAGGGCAGGCCCCATGCCCAGGAGGAGTTAGCTAACAAGAAATGAACTTGATGGTATTTTGTGGACTTATTTTTCATTTTGCTTTGTTTTGGCAAATTTTTGTCTTATTGGGGAGGAGTTGTGGGGTTTTTTTTTAAGAGAGAAAGAAAAACATAAAGTTGGGTACGTATAGAGATGAGGGAGATCTGGGAGGAATTGGGGGAGGCAATAATGTGATCAAAATATATTGTATGAAAAAAATTTTAGCTAAAGAAAAATTCTCAGTAAAGGATTTGAATAAATGATCACTAGTGAACTGACTTAGGGGGTATTGTATGGGTGTGTGTTTGGATGTATGGGCACACATGTGAACAGGTATACATGTGCACACATCCATGAAGACCAGGTTGACATTGGTATCCTCCACCTTATTTTTGGAGACAGTCTCTCAAGAAACCTGGAGCTTGGCACTTCAGCCAAAGCCGGAGAGTTCAAGAGACCCGCCTATCTCCCTGACTCCCGTGCTGGGGCTACAGGTACTATGTGTATGAGAGTGCTGAGGCTCTGGACTCAGTTTCTCTTGCCTGTGCAGCACAGCCAACTCTCCAGGCCTAAATAATTAATTAGACTAGACGCTAAGTGAGTCAGGGCCGTGCAGGATAAACACTGGTATTTTGAAGAACAGTTTGTGAACGCTTTCCTCAGTTCACATGAAAGATCAGATAACGATTCCCATTCTAACTGATTGTAGACCTGACTCTGCCAGCAACGTTACTTTGGTTCTCATAATATGACCCATGCAATTAAATTAAAGGAGCTAAGAAGTCATATTAGCATTTTACATTGTCCAAGGGATTCAAGTTAATTGACTCGATTATTTAAGCCAGCTTAACAATACTTCCACTCAGAGACTTTTCTCCCTCTTGAGTGTCTCAAGGCAGTTTATAAATCTTCAGTTTATAAACCTTCTTTTCCACTTTAAATAGTAAAACACAGAGACACATTTAGTTTTAATGACATTTTCCAGTGGAAAAAGATAAATCTTCTCTCTGAGTTTAATATGTTAGAATGCAATTCCCAGAGCATTTCAAGTCAGTATTAAATGAAACATTGCAAAAAGTGGGAAATCATCCTTTCTCGGGTACAGCATGGTGTCATATACCCCTTTCCCCCTCCAGGAGCCTTAAAGGACAATGAAAAGAAAACTTGCAAAAAAAAGTAATAAACCAATTATGATTGGGAAGCTTTGAAATTTAGGTTCAAAGACTATGAGTCAGAAAGAACTGGGTGCAAACTCAGAACTAACCTATTAGCCGTGTGACTCATCAGGCTGCCTAACATTTATAGTTCTTAGGTTCCTTGTGTGGACAATGAAGAGAATGGCAGCAGTTCCCATGATCTTCCCTAGGTAAGAGCAAAGACTCCATGAACTGAGTAACATGTGTCCTCAGCACAGTGAGCCCTCAGTATATACTCTACCTCATGTATATGCACCACCTATGGTGATTAAGTTTGGGGGTCAACGTGAAGAGTGTTTTCTAAGTCAGTGATCTTTGAATAAGTGGATCACTGTCTATAATGTAATGGATCTCATCTAATCAGCAGAAGAAGTAATAGTTGCCCAGTAGTCTAATAATAAACTTATAGTCTTCCTAAGAAAGGGGCAGTTCTCCAGCAGAATGCCTTCCATCTCTCTGGTCTCTGGGCAGATTGGAACTGGGAAAGTGGGTCACTTGGAACTCACATCAACCAGCCACAATGCAAATATGGACTTCTATAAACACATGAGCTATAGATAGATAGATGATAGATAGATAGATAGATAGATAGATAGATAGATAGATAGATGATAGATAGATAGATAGATAGATAGATAGATAGATAGATAGATAGACAGACAAACATAGATAAGTAGGTAGATAGATGATAGAAGACAGATATTAGGTAGGTATACAGATAATAGATATTCTGAAATTCTTGAAAATTCTGAAACAGAACCATATACAAACATAAAAACCTAAATTACTAAAAATAAAATGATATAAACTAGGGTATCAACATGCTTGGAATAGAAGACCCTTGGAGGCAAGCATTAACCTTGAGGTATTAATCATCCAATAAATATCCAATAAATACTTTAAGAGTCCATCCATCAGTATATTTTAGTATGGCCAGGCAAATATTGTGACATTTTTAAAGGTACATGTGAACTGAAATGCGCAAGATGCAGCCTTACAAACATAATGTTAAAAAGGTGCTAAATGAAGAAGTGTTCAAATCACCAGCTATGCCAGATGGCTGAGAGCATATATGAGTTTACCCAAATGTCAACCTAGGGAACAGAGTGTCCCAAAGGAACCGAAAGCTAGGGAGTAGATGAATCACATCTGCGGTTGTCATGGATACTGTTCATCTTATCTGTGTGAACCTGAAAACTGAAAGCACTCTAGAGTAGAGTGGCTAGCTACTTAATTGAGGCCTCATCTGTTACCAAAGACTTAGGCCGATAGAGCATCCTTAATGTTTAATAAGCACTCAGAGTGGACTTGGCCTCATACAAAATGTGTCAAATGTACATATACAGTTTCCATTCTCCTGTTCAGTTGTATGTGCTAGATACCAATGGAGAATTTAAAACATCTTTACCAGCATCCCAGCCCCAGATATTCTGACTTAGAAGTTTGAGGTGGATATTCAAAAGATCCCCTATGTAAAGCTAATATTACAAGTAGGATTAGGAACTGTGGCTGAAGGTTCCCATAAAAAAAAAGTCTGTTGGGTGCTCAGAAACACACTTCAGCGTCCAGCTCCTTCACGCTTTTCACAGTCTTCAGCTACTCAACTCAAATATTCAGAGCATGCTCTGCCATAGCTGATTCTGTCTTAGTGCCTAGGTTCTTTACTGTTCCGTAATTACTCCAGGGCTCCTAAGAGTACTCACTGAGTCTATAAAGGTAGGAATATAGGCAAACAGGGGATTGCAAACCACATGGGTAAGAAGCTGGGTAGAGAAGGAGCTGGAGACTCACTGTTAAAAACATTTCTATTAAGTCCCAAATCTAGGACAAGTGCAGAAAAAAGAACTAATACAAGCAGAGACGAAGTTAAATTTTGTGTATTTTTAAGTGGCAACGTGCCTAAAAATAAATGAGTTTGTGAGCATATATTGTTAAAGTCTCTGAAACATCTGTCTGTGTAGAATTAACGAATTTTCAATTCTGCTAGATGTTTTTCTCAACTATATTTTTTTGTTTTTGTTTTTGGAAAGAGAAATAAATCCTCAGGGGTTCCATTCTGCTTTTTTACCAGAGCAGTGAAAGGCAAGCAATGGTTTTGGTGTGGCAGACAAAGGAAATGAATGATTAGAAGGAGAAACGAAAGTTTTCTAGATCCAAACTCCACAAAAGTTGGGCAAAATAAATATTTTTTACTGGCTATTACTTGTTCTGCCAACCAAATCTGGAATGCATGTGTTGATATGGTTGAAATCTCAAATTTTCTCCAGGATCACGTGATAAAGACTTTGCTTCCAGTGGCTGCTATCAGAAATTAAAGATATTGAAAAGCAGGGCCTTAGGGCGAAATGTTCCCATCTCTGGAGTGTGTAGAGGGATGATAGAATCCCAGTGCTTTCCTTTTCTTCCTCTCCACATCCAACCCTGAGGTGACGGAGCCTCCATGGCCATGACCTCCCTTCACCACGCCCTAAACCCAGCAGGGCTGTCTGATCCTAGACTGGACACCTCCAGAACTGTGAGCCAAAACAAGCCTTGGCTGTCTCTGGCGTGTTATGACAGTGACAGGACCCTGACTAACACATGCAGTCAAGGAAGAGACAACTCCGCCCACAGTTGCTGTGATTCATAAACAAACATGTAGGTGGACCAACACACCATTGTCAAATCACGAGCTAACTCAGTTCAAAGCATCCCTGATCCCTAAGGGGCTATGGGGATGGCCTTGTAGTTTCCCCCTCTTGGCAAAGCTCTGAGGAAGATGGCAGACTGAACTGGTCACTTATGACAACAAAGGGATGAGACTCACTCTGGTTTATCTTAAAGGTACATATGGATTTTGCTTTGTACTGGGATTGAAGGCATGCGCCACCACCGCCCAGCTACATATGGATATTTTTAAAGGCAGAAACATTCCAGACATCCATTCACTGAAACCATAGACTGAACCAACAATACTCATAAGCCTCACCTCTTACTTCTGTCCTTTTACATGCATATTCTTAGGTGGCACACCGATTGCTTTCTTGTGTTCATTCTGTTCCCCCCACCACATTATTCATAATCTATTTCTATTTGACAAACCAAGCAAAAATTCAAATGCTTAAAGAATGCCAGCCCAGGTTCAGTCCCCAGCACCCACATCAGACAGCTTTTACAACCAGCTCAACAGCTCACAACTCTAGTTTCAGGGGATGCAATACCCTCTTCTGGCTTCCACAGACCCCTGCATATATGTGATTCACATATATACAGTTAGGTATTCATACATAAAACATAAAATAAAACAATAAATCAAAAATAAGTTTTTTAAATTTCCGACAGGATTTCGTAATCATTCTTGAATATGACACTAAAATACAAAGCAATAACAGCACGTTTTAAAAGGTGGTTTGGATGGCAACAAAGTTTAAAGTTCTATGCATCAAAGGGCTAACTCAGTGAGTAAAAGAGTCAGCTAATGAAATGGGAGAAATATTTGTAGTTGCATCTACAAGCTTGAGAGTGGTGTGAAGAAATGGCCAGTAAGTCCAGGAGAGCATCCTCAGGGTCCGTTATCTAGGAAGACGACCAGCAAGACCAGAATGGCACACTCTTTTGCATTTGTTTGGGTGGTTACTATAAAACTGACAAGCATTGGTAGGGATGCGGAAGAACTGGAGCTTGTCCATTCTGCGGGATGGAATACAAGATGATGTAGGTAATATGGAGAAGTGTGTGTGTGTGTGTGTGTGTGTGTGTGTGTGTCTACAACGCAACCTTTAAAAGGAAGGAGATTCTGACACATTCCACTGCATGGATGAAGATGTTTTATTTAAATGAAATAAGCTAATTATTTTTAAAAATACTATATTGCCTACATACCTGGGGTCCACAGACTAATCAAAGTCATATAGATAGAAAACAAGAATGGTGGCTGCTGTGGAGAAGGGAGGTGTTTAATGGCTACAGAACTTCAGTTCTGCGTGACGAAAAGAGGTGTAGAAATACAGGCAGCCGCGACTGCATGGTGATGCGAGTGTATCAAATGCCACTGAACTGTGTGGTGAAAAGTGTTTAGAGCAAGGTGTGAGAGTGAACACCCACAACTCCAGGGCTTGTCAGAAGCCCAAGAGAGGACAAACTCAGTTTGAAGCCAGTCTGTGCTGTGTATGTGAGTTCCTGACTAGTCTGGGCTACACGGTGAGCTGGGCCAGTGGGGAAGGAGGAAGTATAAACTAAAATGGTGTTTTATGTATATTTGCCACAATGAAAGAATAAGAAATAGGAACAAAATTAAATCAACAACTCTCATGTATTTTCCTCATGAACCCACAGTTTGGGCAAGGTTATTAGCTTCATCTGATTCTGTGTGATGTCAGCTGTGGCTGAAGATCCACCTCCAGGATGTCTCAGCCATGGCTACCAAGCTGGTGCTGCTGTTGGCCAGGCACTCAGCCCAGGCCGTCAGTCAAGGGCTTTAGTTCTCCCTATGGGTGACACCAGGAGCTTTCGGCATGGCCTAGTATATTGCCTTGTTTCTTAGAACAATATTCAAAGAACCAGGAGTTGAAAACTAATGGTCTCTTTAGATCCTGAAATAGTAAGGGTCACACTCACAGTATTCTATTGGTAAAATGGTCAAAATAATATAAACGAACAAACTAACAAAAAAATCCACCCAACTTAAAGGGAAGAGCATAAAGGGAATAGACCTAAACTTTGGGTTAAGAAGAATTGTCACTGGGTGGTGGTGGCTCACGCCTTTAATCCCAGCACTTGGAAGGCAGAGGCAGGCTGGTCTCTGTGAGTTTGCGGCTAGTCTGGTCCACCTACATAAGAGTTCCAAGACAGCCAGAGCTATGCAGTGAGACCCTGTATCAAATACAAAACAACAAAAAAAGAAAAGTTGTCAAAGAATTTGTAGCTATCTCTACTCAGCCACACCAGTTAGCTTATTCTAGAACTTTCTTCCAGCTGATAACTTGTCCTCCTGGCTCATTATGTCGACATTTCAAAGAACTCATCCTCATGCATGGCTGCCATTGGGTCTCTGGCACTCCTCTGAATATACTGAACTGCCTGATTCTCTCTTTTTTTCAGTTCAAATAAATAAGAATGAGATTGTAATTGGCTCAGATCTCTATTTCTTGTGAAGCAATGCATGACATAGGTTACCAATAATATACGTATTGGCTGCCACTACATCCAATGCTCATCTCTAGCACCAGAAGCCAATGGGGCTGTCTCATATGATACAGACAATGACCATTTTTTTACTCCTCTTTTTCACATATGCAGTGATCATGGAGGTGAGAGCCATGAGTAGACTGTGGAATATTTATGAATACAGCAAGCACCATCTGTTTCCTAACTAAAGTAGAGCCCTTAGGAGTACAGGAAATATTTAGATACCAACTGCTACTTAAGTTATCACTATATTCAAAATAACCCTGGTTGATTCTTGTCAAGTTGACATACCTGTTGAGAGGGAATCTCAACTGAAAAATGTCCTCCAACAGATTGGTCTGCAGGCATGACTGTGAGGCATTTTCTTGATTGCTAATTGATGTAGGAGTACCCAGCCTACTGTATATGGTCTGTCCCTAAGCAGATGGACCTGGGCTATATAAGAAAGGCAGTTGAGCCGGGCTGTGGTGGCGCACGCCTTTAATCCCAGCACTCGGAGGCAGAGGCAGGCGGATCTCTGTGAGTTCGAGGCCAGCCTGGGCTACCGAGTGAGTTCCAGGAAAGGCGCAAAGCTACACAGAGAAACCCTGTCTCGAAAAACCAAAAAAAAAGAAAAAAAGAAAAAAAAGAAAGGCAGCTGAATAAGGCAGGGAACAAGCCAGTAAGAAGTCTTCCTCTGAAGTGGCAGTGTCTTCCTCACTTGCTTCCCTACCTTCTTTTTGAGCAGGGTCTCTCGCGGAACCTGGAGCTCACCAAATTTGCTAGACCAGCTGGTCAGCAAGACCATAGGATCTTCCCATCTCTGCCCTCCCAGCACTGCACTGGTGTTACAGGTGCATGCCCCCATGCTGCTCTTTACAAGTCATTATGCCTGTGCAGTGGACACCTTCCTCACTAAGCCAGCTTCCCAGCTCTTTATTTCATTGGTTTTTCTTTAACATGGTTTGTTAATTGACTTTTGTTTGTTTGTTTTTGTTTTTTGATACAGAGTTTCTCTGCGTAGTCCTGGCTGTTCTGAAACTCAGTCAAAAGTGTGTGCCACCACCACCCGGCCTTATTATTTAACTTTAAGTGTTCCGTTTCATGCCTCACCTTTATCTTATTCAGAATGAGATTTAATCTGCACAACAGATCATTGACAGCAGATTTAAAAAGAGAAATGGGGGGAATGTTTTTTGTGGACAGATGAAACACAGGAGAGTTTGAAACTTCAAAGACAGGCAGACAAGAGATGAGAATAATGAGTGACAGCACCAAAGAGGCCCATGTTCATAAGAACTTCAGATATAATATGTGTACATGTGTGTACAGGCTTAGCATAAATCTAATACACACTCAAGAGGCAAGACATACAAGCAAACTCAACATCCCATATTTTCCCAGGAATAGTGAGGTATGCTGACCCTCATGTTTCACATACTACTGTTTTCACCTGGGTAATGCAGAAAAATGGGTTTCCTAGGCACCCATGTTGCCTCTTCACTTTTCTCAATGAAGGCAGAAGTTATCTTAGAATTCTTAGATCCTCTATCTATATCCCTGCTGGAAACTCTCTAGTGGGTGCCAGTGAGATTGGAGTGAAAGACAAATGTTGTTGGTTGTTTTCACTCTTTAACTCTTTGGGGGCCACCACCCAGCTCCCACATAAACCACACAGAGGCTTATTCTTTCTTATGAATGCCTGGCCTTAGCTTGGCTTGTTTCTTGCCAGCTTTTATAAATTTAAATTATCCCATCTACCTTTTGCCATTAGGATTTTCCCTTTCTCTATTTTGGTATATCTTTTCTTTCCTTCTTACTCCATTTCTGGCTGGGTAGCTGGGTGGCTGTGTGGCTGGGTTGCTGGGTGGCTATGTGGTTATGTGGCTATGTGGCAACTGTGTGGCTGGGTGGCTGTGTGGCAACTGTG
>CABHPH010147425.1:37083-65981 GCA_902168325.1 Peromyscus nudipes
CTGTGTGGCTGGGTGGCTGGGTGGCTGGGTGGCTGGCCCCTTCTTTTCTCTTCCTTCCTTTTGTCCTCTTTCTATTTATTCTCTCTCCCTGCCAGCCCTGCCTATCCTCTCTCCTGCCTTGCTCTTGGCCATTCAGCTCCTTATTAGACCATCAGGTGTTTCAGACAGGCACAGTAACACAGCTTCACAGAGTTAAACAAATGCAACATAAAAGAATGCAACACATCTTTGCATCATTAAAAAAAATATTCCGCCGGGCGTTGGTGGCGCACGCCTTTAATCCCAGCACTCGGGAGGCAGAGGCATGCAGATCTCTGTGAGTTCGAGGCCAGCCTGGGCTACCAAGTGAGCTCTGGGAAAGGCGCAAAGCTACACAGAGAACCCCTGTCTCGAAAAAAAAAATATTCCACAGCATAAACACATGTAATGCATCTTAAAATAATACTCCACGACAGACAAATGCCTGGCTATTGGCCAGCTGGCCCTCATGAGTTGGCCTTTACCCGTCTTTCCAGACTGGTTTTACAGCATTGCTGCCCATAATCCAGCACAACAGTGTGCTTCCTTGGATTTCTGCAGCCTTTATTTCACCTGTGAAATCTCCACTCCGGTGACATTAGCTCAAGAAACTTGCACATCCCTCATCACTCTCCGTGTTATTGCTGTTAGCATTTTATACCACGTGTTGCTGCCAGATTTGCCATGGGTTTGTCTTCACCTACAGCCAAGACTTTACTTCTTCCAAAATCGAAACCAACAAAACACATAGCAGAAACTGTGAAGTTCAGATACAGTTCCTCAACATTTTTACATCTGTGACTTGTGGATTAGATCATCAAAGGAATAATAAGTCCAAAATACTAGCTGCATGCTTTACAGGCAGAGCTTTAAAATACTGACAGGTAGGGTAGGCTGTTAATATGCTCCAAGAGAAAATGTCACAGATACAGCATCACATTCTTCCAGCTCGGTCTTGCCCAAGTGTTCATCACATTGACACTGTGCTGTGCCCACAAAGATGAACTTCGTGTTCCGGATTACAACCTAATCTTCAGCCCAGATGATAAGAAGAGTAAAATTAGCATACGGCATCTGCTGCCGACATTTGGAAGTCATGGCTTCTGGCCAGAGCTCAGCTTATTACAGCTGAGATATTGTACTGTATGGATGTCTATCTTTCTGTCATGACAAATTGCAGCACCTACATTTTATGGTTAGCATGAAAAATTATAAAAGCACCGTGTACGGGTATAAAGATAAATACAGTATACAACCTCGATGCTAATTCTACCTCTGAGAAGAAGCTAACAACTAAGTGATGATTGTATGGTTTGAGTATTTCTGCCCTTCTGCCCTGATGAATTTTAAAATCAAAACTTCATAGCTAAGGAAACTAGCAAGACCATCATGTGGAAGAACACATTTAACTCCCATGTTACATCTTAATTAGAAAGAAAATAGCTATTGAAACAATCTTGTTTCTATGGCTATGAGGTCAAGGGAAATTATCTTGTTCAATTTTAAAATATAAATGCTTGGATCTCTTAGAAAATCACAGTAGGCTGGACCCTGAAGACATGATGGTCAAAACTGCCCAGGTTCACACTTGTTGCATGGCAACAAGAATTTCTCCAAACTACAGGAAGTGGTCAAACACAGGCATCCAGTGGAGCATCTAAGAGGGTTTTCTCTAGGAGTCAAGTCTCGGGTCTCCCAAAGATTGGTCCCATCTACATTGCTGCTGTTCTCCACTCTGATCCAGGCTTACACATCATCTCATTCCTCATCTTGTCAACAAATATTTGAGTGTCTTCTAAATTCTGAACACACACGAGCAATGTTCCCATGGAGCTTATATTCCGGGCTGGAGACACTGATAATAAACAAATAAGTGTATTTTGTGGTATATTATGAATCTCTGTGTGTCTCCAGTTGAGGAGAGAAAATCAAGTAACAGAAGTGGATGTGAAAGAGTACATTTAAATAAGGTGGCTCAAATCAGGTTCATTGAGAAAAGGACACTTAAAATGTTTAAGATGATAAGGGATGCAGCTATGTATCTGGCTATCTGTAATAAGTGAGTTCCAGGGTAGAGGTGGAAACATGCCTGCCTGGGGAGTTCTAGGAATAGAGGTTAGTGAGGTCAGAGAGATGGAAAAGAGAGAGGTTCTAAGAAACAAATCTCAGGCCTAGAGAGATAGCGGAATAGCTGAGTTCTTTCTGCTCTCCCAGAGTTCCAGAGCTTGGTTCCCAGAACCTACATCGTGCAGCTCACAACTGCCTGTAACTCCAACTCCAAAGAATTTGACAGTCTCCTCTGCCTTCCACGGGTACCTGCATATATGTAACATACATGCACATAGACATACACCACCAAATAAAAGTAAAACCTTAAAAAAAAAGAATCAGATTGTGTGGGCTCTTGGAGTCTAGTATTAAATGTTAAGCAGTTGGAGGGTTAGCAGAAGGCTAAAGTTAACTGTTAAAGGAGACTGTACCTCCTTAGGATGGGCCTGTATCACAAACTCTAGTGTATTCGTGGGCTGAAAGAAGCCTGTGGAGATCATGGCATCAGTGTGAACATAAGCACACGTCCAGAAGGCCAACATCTGCAGCCATTGGTCAGCAATATGCCCTAGAGAAGGAAGCCTGAGGACTCCTTTTTCATGAACACAAATGAAGCCTTAAAGAAGGCAAGTGGCAGAGCACAACGTATATGATGTGCAATGCTACAGAGCTTTGCATGTATCCCACTGGTCTTAGAGTATGGGCTTAAGGGGGGAAAAAAGAAGGTAGGGGTATGAGATAACTGTGAGGTAGGATTAACTGGACATGCTGGAAAATTAGATTTGACAAGAAAGCAGAGCTTTGACTCCCAGATTCCTGTCTTGGGAAATACATTGTATGTGTTGCATGAAGTTAATATTTGGGGGGGGGGGCGGAAGAGAGGATGAACTGACATTCGCTTCTTACTACCAGGGGAAATAATGCATTCTCTGTCAGTCACCAGGCTTAAAACATTGCCTTGTTCCTAACTCAACCCAGCATTATTAAATACTTACATAAATAATGCATCACCTCTGCCTTCCAGGAGCTTGTTCCCTTAGCACTTCAATAATAGCACTCAAGCTCGGTACTGGAATTATGTTAATAGAAAATCTAAATTCTTCATGCTGAGAATAGATCAATTTTTTTGAAGAAAGCTAGGAGAGGTAAAATATTCCTGTGCTGAGGCAACTTCAGGAAGGAAACAGCCGTTGTGGGTAGAACTCCTTCAGGAAAGGAACCCGGCAACCTGAAGTGCAGCTGGGGAGAACAGATCCGCTGTCCCCTCTTCAAACAGAAAGCCCTCGGGAAGCAGCAGCAGGAGAACTGAGGCCGCACGAAAGTGGGCCCTCAGTGAAGAGAGCAGAGATGGAAGAGAGCAGAGTGGGCCCTCAGGAAAGAAAGAGGAGAGTCAGGGCTCTGGACTCACAGCTCCACATCTTTGGATTCTACCAACCAAGGACTGAAAACATTTGCAGAAAAATTGACATCTATACTAAGCCTATATAGACTTTCTCCTGTCATTTTTCCCCCTTAAAAAAAGTACAACAAATATTCTCATGGCCTTTATGTTATTAGCTGTTTTAGGTAATCTAGAGGTGACTTAAATTAATAAATTAGATGTGCCTAGTTCTATGCACTATTAAATCATTTTATATAAGGGACTTGAGCATTCTCAGGTTTTGACATCCTTGGTGTCCTGGAACAAATGTCCCATGGACACCAGTAGTCAACTACACTTGCCTTCATTCACTATTTGCTCTCTCTCTAGTCATAGTGAGACCTGTCTCCAAAAATAAAAATAAATAAAAATAAAAATAAATCTGAACTTAGGAGCTAAGGTACACTCTACCCACTAAGGCATACATCCAACCCTCATGTCAATATTATAAACCTGAATAGTAGAAACAAAACAAATGATGGTTTGTTTGTTTTAATAAAAGGAAGATGACTTATGTTGGACCATTATTAAAAGTCTACAAGTAATTGTCCCTAATAGTCTATGTTCTTATTAATAGTCTATATTCAAAGAATTGAGCAACATTTTTTTTATCAGTTTGAGTGATTCTCCAAATTTGTTTAGAGCAAACCAGTCATCAGAGCTGCTGAGGTGAGAGAGTGGGCCGTCCTTCATTTAGATAACAATGTAATTCAATTCCATCAGCTTCTCACTTCAATTTCCTGATAGTTATCACATTTTGTGACTAAAATTCTATTAAAATTACTTAATTCCCATCTCTATACCAGATCAATAAACTTATACCAAGTTCAGGTTGTATCTCAGAACATCTGGAACATTGGATCAGAAAACTTAAGCATAAAGGAATGTACACTAATAATTATAAAAGGGATATATTAGAATTCTAAGTAATACAGAAATAACCAGTGCAAAACACAACAAAATACGATAAACAACAACTATTTTTTCTGTTATAAAAGAAGAGAGAATAAAGGAAGGAACTGACTCACAGAAGAAACCTAGCCTCAATCCCAGCCATTGGCGGATTAATGCCTTTTGGGAGAGAGCAAGCACCAGCTCAGCAGCACCTTACCTGTCGGGCCCAGAAATTTGCCAGACGGTACAAGCTAAAGCAGATCACATGGGAAGCGGTACAGCAGTGGTCAGCAGGGTTCTTTCAGGGCTCGAGATGTTGAATGTCAATTGCCAAGGATGGAAGAATCCTGGAAACTCAAACAGGCAGGTCCGTTGGCAGCCTTGCTGAAGTTGACAGCAAACCTGACCTTCCAGAGGACCCCAGTCCCCTCTGTGACTGTGAAACAGCCCTCAGCGCCTTTCATTGACAATGCTGAATGTCACACCAGCTGGCAGTGGAGAAGCGTCTACAAGGTCCAGCTCCAGTTTCACAAGAAGGACAACAAAGAGTTGCAGCTGATGGGCATTGCCTTGACAAATGGCTCCGTTCAACAAAGGCTGCTGTAAAACAGAAAGCACGGGATTTGCTTAGAGATTTGAAAAGAGAACCTTGAAGACAGGTTTTCCTGTACAATAACTCAATCTGACACACAACCAGAGAACTCTGTTCAGGAATTGGGGAAGGCAAGCTGTGTTCACTTTCAAAGTGCCGGCTAGAAATAGTGACATGGCCGGGGGGGGGGGGGGGGGTGAGAGTTGAAGGGGAGCTCTAATTAAAAGTCTAGTTAAAAGGCAGAGGGTCTGAAATGAAGATATTGGCACATCATTTCAGAGCGTCCCACCTGAGCAACTCCAGACAGAGCGAGCAGTACAAGGCACAGGTACCGCCTTCAATCCTCAGGAGGACATTAGTGATGATCGGTGACCACCACAGGCCACACTGAGTGCTAGAACCCCAAAGAAGCCCCACAGAAAGACAATGGCTGCTGTGGTGCCCTTTTGCACTAGGGACTAGACAGAATGACAGAGAAACAGTGAAAGAATTCAGTCGTTGATAAATTCTGCTTGGTGTATTAACCAAAGACTTTCAAGTGGTAACTTCTAAATGGTATTTTAGAAGTGAGGATACATAGCTGGGGGCATAACTCAGTGGTAGAATATTTGTTAGCATGTCCAAAATCTCGAGTTCAATTCCCAGCACTGCAAGAAAAAGTAAAAAGTAAGAAGAATGGAGTACATCAGTATGTCACAGCATTCTGTGAACTATACACTAACACCAGGCACCCCATGATCTTACCACTGATCCTACAGTAGTAGAGTCACAGGTAGGATGTGGACCCACCTCTTCCTTCCCCTACACAGATTCTGACAAGGATGAAAAGCAAAGAGTTCAATTCATAACACAATCTCCAACCACTTGAAAGGTAGAATTACACTTACTTCAGTAGAATCTATAAACTGTTTAAAATTATAGAATCCACAACCACCCTAAATGCATGCTGTGAAAATCCAGGGCAGCTCTGCTGACAGCATCTGCTCTAAGTGACACATTTTATACTTAGCAAAGGACTACTCCACTCTTGTTATTAAGGATCCATAACAACACCCAGGAAGGCACAGAAAGGTGCAGGGTACAAGTTTATATAAGCTTATGTAACAGGAAAGATATATATATATATTTATATACATATATATTTTGATAAACCACAGCAGATAACAGAAAAGTCTTTAGAGAATTATTATACCAAAAGTTATTCATCAGAGATAACACATGCATTAATTTCACAATATATAAAGCCATCTGAATAAGTTATTATAAATTTGTCAAGGTAATAAAATATTGAGTCATCCAAACTCAAGTAAAAAGATGTGTTTGGCTGAAGAATCATAGTTGGCGAACATTTTTATGTATTCTGAACTGTGGTGCTGATCCAAGTTCACCGTATCGGCTGAAGGTCTGCCACATAGTCTGCTTGGCACCCCTGCTGTAAGTGCCTAACGCCATGGCTATCTTAAAAGTTTTCTTCTGTAGCTTAATTATTATCATCTAGTTAACATCTGATTCAAAGCCCACTGCACCACCACCACCACCCCTGCCTGCCTCCTTATCCCTAAGCCTCGCAGTTAAGATCATGAACTCAAATTAGATTTAGATATATTCAGTATATCAGTGCTTTCAATAAGCCCATGAAATACGGGTCCTCTGGCTCCCGTGTGGTAATTTATCAGTTACTGTGTCCTAGGTTATGTCTGACCTTCTCATGAGAGTGACTCCCAGGACTGGGGGGACAAGCTGATATGCCAGTGAATGTTCAATTGCTGATTTTCACCAAAAAAAAAAAACATTGTAGCCAGTTTAGAAGGAAGAGATGAATAGGATGGGAGATGAACAGGATGGAGAAAATGAAAACCAACTATCTACCTGCCAGCCCGAGATCCCCACTGTTATCAGTTGAATAAACTTTTCTACACTTTTGTGATTTTCAAAGTTTGTTTTGTAGTACCATTTTATACTTAGCTTTAGTTCTCAGATAGCACATAACTTTTAGTTAGAATCATTGAGTCTGAAGACACAGGAAATAGTCAAAGCATCTCAGACCAACAATAGGATTTATGTGGGAACCCTGGAGGATGGACGTTAAGCAGACCTTGCATCATCTTGCATACCCAGTGTCAATGTGATATAACTAGACTTTCTGTGTCTTAGTTCAAACTAATGGGAGAATCTTAATTAAAATTATCCTTGGCTGAAAAGCTACAATGACTCCAGCAGCATCTACTGGTGGGAGAATGGTTACCTCAGTCAACCCTTAAGTAAACCCAATAATTTAAATCTAAAATAGTTATGAGAACCCAAGCATTTCTACTATAGTTTTGAATCATTTTTTTCTTTTGAGACAGGGTCTCAAACAGCCTATGGTGGCAACCTCATGACCTTGAACTTCTGAGTGCCCTGCCCACGAAAGCCTGTGCCACCCTACGCTCAGTTTACAGTGACCCATTCACAGTATCATTTCTTTCATCTTCTGGGGATTAAGTTTGGGGTCTTGTACTTGGCAAGCACATCCATCTCTGAGCCGTTCCCTCTGCCTCTGTTACATCAAGAAAAAGCTTGGGAGCCAGGCAATGGTTACGTACGCCTTTAATCCCAGCACTCAGGAGGCAGAGCCAGGTGGATCTCTGTGAGTTCGAGGCCAGCCTGGTCTACAGCGTGAGATCCAGGACAGGCACCAAAACTATACAGAGAAACCCTGTCTCAAAAAAACAAACAAACAAACAAACAAACAAACAAACAAACAAAAATAAATAAATAAATCTTGGAGATATGTAATGATGGTTTAAGTGATATATAACTTGGGACATTTGTATAGACTCCATTTTTTTTAAGACATACAAAAAGCTGTGGTGCTTGTCAGCTTATCTCTAGAGACATCTAAAATTCATAAATGAAATTCTTAGAAGGAATATCGGAGGTATGTGGATTGTAGAGACTACTAGTTACCCAATAAAATCTTTCCTTCTTCCTAAATATAGGCTGCCTAATCTGCCCTTGTAACTAAATTTTCACCTACAGCAGCGTAGGAGTGGGATTGAGTCCCAGGCCTTATCTTTACAACATTGGCATGCCTCCTCCTGATATTGATGTCTTATAGTGTAGATGAGCCTCCCTGATAACCTCTCCAGAGAGAGAGAACAGTAAATGTCTGTTACTACCATCACTGCGCTGTAGAGCCAACGTGTTCCATCAGAGAAGAATATTATTTAGTGTGTGTGATGCCCAGAAAGCTTTCATCGACTTACGCTCCCTTTAGTAGTATAGGAAAGTTCCATTTTTCTATAACTCAACAGAGAGACTCACTTTAAGATTTTAATTTTAAAAACAAACCTGCTACGTAGTTTGAGTGTCTCTCGGGTTTTTGATCATTTATGGTTCTTAGTTTATGGATTTCCAGTTTCTATTCTTTGATGTCTGTTCTGTCATGAATTTGTAAGAACTTTTCATAGAAAATGTGAGAAAAAGATAAAATAAGATGAGCAAAAACATTTCTATCTGTGAAACTGGGAGATAGCACATGAGGGATTTGTTATGTGGTTCTCTATTTTTGCACATTGAAAATTGTCTATAATAAGAAGTGAAGCTTTATGCCAAATGTGGTGGTACATGCTTGTAACCCCCGCACTTGGGAAATCAAGAGTTCAAGACCAGTTTGGGTTATACAACAAAAGTATGACAGTCCTGGGGATGTAGCAAGCCCCTGGATTAAATATATATATATACTTTTTGCAAAGAAACTAAAATTGTAAACACATTCCTTTTCACAGTTTACTGAAAAGACCTAAAAGCAACAACCAAAAATAATGTCATATTATAATTTGGGTTTCTTTGTTTAATACGGAGTCTTATTCTGTAGGTCTGAGCTGGCTTTGAACCTGCTATGTGGCCCAGGGTGTCCCTTGTTACTTAACTGGCTCCTATAGGTCTCATCTCTTACCACTGTTGCATTGACGATCATATTTCAACATGAATTTGGGGGATGGGAGACATGGACATTCAAGCCATAGCTTAATACCAGTCATTTTAAGAAAGTTGTTAGAGGAAAACTGTATCTGATGGATGGTAAAGCCATGGCAGAACAAACATGGACTATTAAGAAAAAACTAAGTGAGAAACTTTAGTAGGAGGAGGGCCAATGTGCCACCACCAGAACAAGGTGACAAAACCTGACCAAATAGTCCTAGCACTCAGGAGGCAGAGGCAGGTGGATCTCTATGAGTTCAAAGCCAACCTGACCTACATAGCAAGTTCCGGGACAGCCAGGGCACATAGAAACAAAATAAAACAAAACAAAAACATGACCAATGGTGAAAATTGTCAATTCATGCTGTGAGCCATTAGGAACATGCAGTATGGAAAACATCACACTGATATTTCATCAAGTTAAAAAGTAAAAATGGTATCTAAATAAAGCTTTCAACGTGTTCTAGTTAAGAAATAGGGGGACGGGTGAGAGGAAGATGGGTCAGAGGGGGACAGGTGGGGGGGGACAAGTTAAACCAAACCCCATGAACACAACTGGACAACAGTACTGTTAGATATTTCTGAAGATGCATGACCCAGTTTTTCTAATAACTCAATGCTAAATTTAAAAAGAAATGAGACTATTTAGACTAAATGAGAGCACATAATGTAAGTGTGAATTTCTCATGCACCTTATCAGCATGTCATGTGTGAATTTTGTTTGCCTCCTGATTCAAATAAACAGCCATGAAAAGACATTTTTTGTACAATTGGGGGAAATTTAAATGTAGGTTATATATTAAATGATATTAAGGAAATAATTATATTTATATAATAATGACTATGTTTATATTAAAAAGAAATGCTTGCTTATTAGTGATATAAAACTATTTGTGGACAAAATGACCTAATATGAGAAGAATCTTTAGTATTATATGGAGAAGGCAGGGAGACAGCTCGGTCGGTAGGTGCAGCACTTGCTTTAGGACCTGAGTTTGAATCCTGAGTTATAGACACCCATGTAAAAGCCAGGCATGATTGCACATGTATGCTGTTGGAGGTCAGAGCAAAACAGAACTTGGGATCTCATTGGTCAGCCAGCCAACTAAAACATGACCTTCTGGATCAGCAAAAGACCTTGTCTCTAGAGAATAAGGCAGAGACAGACAGAGACAGACAGAGAGAGACAAAGAGAGAGACAAATAGACAAAGAGACAGACAGATAGAAGGAGATGGAGGGGGAGGAAGGAAAGGTGAGGGACAGACAGAAAGAGGGAGAGAAAGACTGCACTTCCTCTGAGCTCCACACGTGCTGGCATGAGCATACATACGCCACATACACACATGCCCCAATTTAAAAAAAAAATAGAGAAAGAAGGAAGAAGGAAGAGTAAAGGGTATAAACAAGGATGCAGACATTGACAAATCTTGTTGACCGGACAATGGAGCTTCCCTCCACAATCCCTGCCACCGCAGGGCTTTGCCACTTAGCAATAAAGTGTCCTGTGCAGAGGATAAGGAAGGGAGAGAGAAAGACCTGGAAATGTTACCTTTGGTGCTTACACTGTGTTCTAGTCTGCCTTCCTTACTCAGACGTGGCTTGGAACAGGGGTTGGAAAACTGATAAAGGGCCAGACGCAGCCAACTGTCTGTTTCTGCCACGATGTTCTGCTGGACACAGCCAGCTCAGCTCTTCTTTCGTTTTATGTGGTGGTTTTCATGGTGTGATGGCAGAAGTGAGTACTGTTATCACACCTGTGGACGTTCCTTGATAAAGTACAGCACCCTAAAGTATTTGCGTTTCAGTTATATGCATGACAACAAAATATACTTCAAGATAAATGGTATATTTGAAAACATATGCTGGATGTCGGTTATTAAGCATACTTTTTTTTAACTCATAGTATGTCAGTCCACTGAGGTTGCTATAACAACAAGCAAATGAAACACTTCTGTAAATGGAGGCTTTTTTGTCCTGCCCGGTCCCGCAGCCACTTTTAAAATAATCACTCATATGCCGGGTGGCGGTGGCGGCGGCGGCGGCGGCGGCGGCGGCGCAGGCGCACACCTTTAATCCCAGCACTCGGGAGGCAGAGGCAGGCGGATCTTTGTGAGTTCAAGGCTAGCCTGGGCTACAGAGTGAGTTCCAGGAAAAGCTCCAAAACTACACAGAGAAACCCTGTCTCGAAAAACCAAACAAAAAAAAACAATAAAATAATCACTCAGAGGCTTAATATTAATTACAAACCGTTTGGCCTGTTGCTCAGGCTTATTACTAACTAGCTCTTACAACTTAAATTAACCCATTTCTATTCATCTATATTTTGCCACGTGGCTTCGTGGCGTTACCTGTTCTGTAGTACATCTTGTTGCTCCAGCTGCTTGCTAGCATCTCTCTGACTCTGCCCTTCTTCTCCCTGTATCTCTGCTTGGATTTCCCGCCTGGCTCTATCTTGCCTTGCATCAGTCAAAGCAGTTTCTTTATTAACCAATGGTAATAAAGCATATTCACAGCATGCAGAGGGTTTATTCCACAGCATTCAGATTAGGTGTTATTGGTTGTTTTTTCTCTTTACTCTTTTGGGGGAGCCCACCACTCACCTCCCAAATAAATACACAGAGGTTTATTATTACTTATAAATACCCGGCCTTAGCTAGACTTGTTTCTTGCCAGCTTTTCCTAACTTAAATTATCCCATCTACCTTTTGCCTCCGGGCTTTTTCCTTTTCTTACTTCTGTATATCTTACTTTCACTCTTACTCCATGGCTGGCTGTGTAGCTGGGTGGCTGGCCCCTCTTTCTCTGGCTACTTCTTTTCTTTCCTCCCAGATTTCTCCTTCTATAGATCCTTTCTGCCTGCCAGCCTTGTCTATCCTTTCTCCTGCCTTGCTATTGGCTGTTCAGCTCTTTATTAGACCATCAGGTGTTTTAAACAGGCACAGTAACACAGCTTCACAGAGTTAAACAAATGCAACATAAACAAAAGTAACACACCTTAAAATAATATTCCACAACAATTAGGTGAATTTCAAACAAGAGAGATTTATATTGCACAGGCCCAGAAGCCCAGATCCACGTACTGTCAGTGACTGCATCCTGGTTCATCGGTCTTGTGTGCTGTGTCCTCAGATGAAGGCAGAGGCTAAAGCGCTTTGGGCCCTCTTTCAAAGCTCACCGATCCCGGTCATGGGTGTTCCATCCTCCTGTCATGATCACCTCCCAAGGGCTTGCCTCAAATTCCCAAACTTTGAGAATCATGTTTCCTAATCTGAAGGATACAAACCCTGGCACAAAGCAGCAGTGGTTACATTTTTTGGTGAGAGCAACATTTCTGGAAAGACCTTCATGACTGTTTTATTCTAATATTTTTAAATATAGTAATCTGACAATTTTGATCTAATTTCATTTTATACAGCTACTTAGATACACTTTCTATCTGAAGAATGTACAGCACCTTCCAAAGCATCTTAATGCAAAAACTACATCATTAACTACTTGTTAGAATAATTTCAGTTTAATCTACTCTTTAGGGAAGGAATTGTTGAAATTGGGAGTTCATTTTGAGCTTTGTGGTTTTAATTTTAAAATACCTTAGTAATCTCTTATTAATTTTTATAGGTTTTTTTTTTTAGAAATTAGTTCAAAGTCACTGGAACTCTTCAGATGGAACACTTTTAAGCAAGTTAAGAAAATCCATTTCCAAAGGTTTAAGTGAACAGAATTGTATAACGTGATATGTTTTACAACTTAAATTTTCAGAAGGTAGATATTGTTGGGTTTATTGGAAAGATGTGTTTCAGGCACCAAAGTCTGTAAAGAAGGTGGAAATGAGTGGAAACGGGAAAAAGAAGCAGAAGGGTGTTGGGCCAGTGATGGCAGACTACCTGCCTCCAGTCTGGAGCTAGCGTGTCTCTGGCCAAGAAGGGCTGAGGCTTATACAGCCTTGCATTACAGGAATACCTTGCTTCAATGGAGGGGTGCAAACCCTGCAGCTCAGGTGACCCGGAAGGAGCTGACAGCAGGAGGCTGACCTTGGTCCCCACAGCTGAGCAGCAAATGCTTCCTGGTCTGGGTATCTTCACATGCATCACATACAGATGGGATGTTCCCACATACTTTGTTTTGTGGTATTAGTGGTTAAAACCAGGACTTTGCACATGAGGCAAACAGTTTACCTCTGAGCTACATCCTCAGCACCCAGACATCTATGTATTTCCATGTTCTCTTAAAAAATCTGGGATTGATGGAGCATACCTAGAACTCCAGCACTTGAGAGACAGAAGCAGAAGAATCAGGAGTATAAGGTCATCCTTGGCTACATGTAATGAATTTGGGGCCAGCTTGGGCTACATGAGACCCTGCTTCAAAATAACAACAACAAAATAATTTCCTTGAAAATGTGCATACTTCCTTTCTGTAGTAGAATATTTTAAAATGTGTTACTTTTGTTTATGTTGCATTTGTTTAACTCTGTGAATCTGTGTTACTGTGCCTGTCTAAAACACCTGATGGTCTAATAAAGAACTGAATGGGCCAATGGCAAGGCAGGAAAAAGGATAGGCAGGGCTGGCAGGCAGAGAGAATATATAGAAGGAGAAATCTGGGAGAAAAGGATCAAGAAGGAGCCAGAAAAGAGGACTCCAGGGGCCAGCCACCCAGCTCCACAGTCAGCAAGCCATGGAGTAAGAATAAGATTTACAGAAGAGAACAGGAAAAGCCCAGAGGCAAAAGGTAGATGGCATAATTTAAGATAAGGAGAGTTGGCTAGAAACAAGCCAAGCTAAGGCTGGGCATTCGTAAGTAATAATAAGACTCTGTGTGTGTATTTGGGAGCTGGGTGGGGGGCCCTCCAAAAAAGAGTAAAAAACCCCAACAACACCTTTCTTATTGTTGAAAAACACGTTGAATGGGTAGATCAAACACACGTTTAAGTTTGTATTATCTGACAGACTGTGGGGGTGTCTGAGACCACCACACTCAGCAGAGTGTTGATCCACTTGAGACACAATGGAAGTCCAGTTCAACACAACTCAGTAGCTAATAGTCAAACTTTGATAGTCAGGTGCCAAGTAGTTTATTTTAGTCATATTGAAGCAAAAAGTTTCTTGGTGATATTAATTCAATCTCATATGCAAAATAAAGCTTAAGTCATGACTACATTGAAACTCTTTGTAAAGTACATGTGGCATCTTCCATAAAGATGGGTCCTATACACTGACAAGCTCATGATAAGGGTCTAGGGGAGGATCCAGTGTGGTCTCATCACCAGGCAGTTATCCACATCTGCCTCCAGGCTTCTAGGCAAAAGACAGGTTACACATTCCTCCTCTTGAAGAGACAATTCTGTGTGTTTAACATTCCTGGTACCCCTAGTGCTTAGCTGTGCGCACAAGAATCTCCCTGCTTCCCACAACCACAACAGGTAGCAATTAATGAGACATATTAATAGGCAGTTACATTTGTTACATTGTTAATTTGACAGGAAAAGGCATTTTGTCTTTCTTTTGAAGGAAAATGGGTATCAGTTGCTGAGGCTGGGATCTTGAATGTCCTCTGAAGATCTTGTGTCACTGGTATTACTGTCAGATACCCTGGAGCTTTAAGGGGTAGACCTAGTGGGGGGGAGGGTCATGGGTCACTGAGGAAGGATCTGTGGGACCCCAGTCCTCTTCTGTCTCCTCCTGGCCCTGAGGTGAGCAGTATTCCTCTGCCTGATGCTCCCTAGCTGATGTGCTGCCTCACTAGAGGCCCCAAAGCAATGAGCCAATGTATCATGGACTGGAACCTCCAAGGCTGTAAGCCCAAATCAGCTTGAATCATAATAATCTGATTTTCTCCGACTTTTTATGATAGTGAACACACCAACATTCTAGTCTACAAGTTCAGTTCTCTTGAAGTCTAGTACCATCAGTCTCACACTCTGAGAGATTTCACGCGTATTTTAATACTTAAAGCTTTACTAGAAATTTAAATTTTTGTTACAGTAACCATGCTGGTGACATCTCTTAGCACTTTGTTTTGCAGGGCTTGCTGCTCACTTGGTTGGTGGGTTAGTGTTTTCCTGGGGTCAAAACTCAAGGCTCCATGTATCTGAGGCAAGCATGCCGTCACCGAGCTACACATACTCCTGGCCCTCATCATTATGCATTTTGTACACACATGACTTCAGTCTTGCTTTTGTATTGATGAAGGACAGAATAGATGAATTGGAGTTATGTTGTTGCTAAAATCGATCTTTGACCTTTTTTTTTTAACTCTAGGCAATTCAACTTGGATAATACACAAAATTTTTCTACGAAATATTGTTTTAATTAAGAAGTTACATGTTTTTTAAAGACACGTTATCTGGGCTCATATTCTTTAATTCTTTATTATCATTATCGTTACTACTGTTGTTGTTACTGGTATTTTGAAATAGGTTTTCATATAGTACAAGCTGACCTCAGACTTACCGTATACCAAAGACTGGCCTCGAACTCCTGACCCTACTGTCTGCCTCCTGACCACTGGGATTATAGGCATGAGCCATGCCCAGCCCTGACTTACATTCTTTTTTCCTGTGTGATTTATTTATTCCTATTATGAGCATGTATATAGTCCTGATGCCTGTGTATTCCTGAAGAGGGCACCAGATTCCCTCGAACTGTAGTTACAGACCGTTAGGAATCCCTCGGGGAAGGGTTACAGGGAACTCCACCCAGGCCCTTTGGAAGGAGGTCCAATGCTGTTAACCACTGAGCCATCTCTACAGCCTATGTTCCATTTTTTTAAAAACAGTAACTACTGTTTTTGCTTAATCTTAAAGGCATTCTCATATGTATATATAATATACACATAAATATATATAATGATTAGTTTATATTTTCTTTTGAATTCTGTTCCTATTCTATATTCCACTTATCCATGTAGTAATCTAGTCTAAAAATCACAACGGAGTAACCAATTTTAGACTGTAGACTCCCTAAACTGTCTTTCTAAACCAAATACTCCACTTGCGTTTGCCACATGGAGCTTTAAATTCATGTGTATGTGATCTATTTTTAACAATGCTAACCCCTCCAAATGTGCATGCAGGGACTCCTGTTCAGGAAAGGCCATGGACCAGAAAGACCTAGGCCAGCAAATAAGGCAATGACATATGATCCATTTCTCCTGCTGGAGAGTAAGAATCTAACCGATGATGTTATAAAAACGCATGGAAAAGTACGAGGGGCAGAGTCAGGCAAATGTGGCAAGATTCGCCCTGGTTGAAACACTGACGCTTCCCGCAGGTCCCATACAGAAAATGTGTTCTAAGGAACGACTCTCACGGCCTCAGGAACGTCCACATCATTTAACGCCCTGCCAGTGGGTTCACAGCTATAGAAGGTGTTATTACAGCCGGTTGCCACAAATGAGAACCACCTGAGCAAAGAGTCTCGCCTGCAGAACTGGCCTGATTACCTTGATCAGTGGGGGATGGCGCCTCCTCATGTGGGTGGCAGCCCAGATGGAAGGGCTATGGCAGAAGGAAGATCACCTCACCTTCTGATTGCTTGCGTCCCTCCTGCTGCCCTGTTCATTTGCCCTGCAGCTGGTGCCGGCTCCTTCGCTGATGTCAGAACCAGCATTTGTGAGCTTTTATGGAATAGGAACCAGTGACTCCAAGAGTTTTCTGGGCTTCCAGTGCCAGACCGGGACCACCGAGGCCCCTGCCATATGGACTGGTTGTTGCCCAGCTACTGTGGAGGACCCACCTCCAGAACCCAGTCGGGGACTGTCCGCATCTCAAGTGCGCCTAGGATCTCAGTATTTTAAAGATAATATATATTTCCTTAATTCTGTTCCTCTAGAGAGCCTGACTAAAACAGGTGTATCATTTCAGCCATTTTGTTGGCAAGATAAATAGTTGTTTTTTTCTATGACGAAATCAGAAATGCTAAATAAGATGCTCATTAATTTTATTCACTTTTAGGGAAACCTTGTGAAATCCGAAGGTGAATGTGTCTTCAAACACTTTGGGAGTAATGGTAACATGTGTCTTCATTTGTGTTCTAGACACTTAGTGTCAAAATGGCATTCTGTATTTAGCCAGTGTCTTAAGGCAGAATTTTCAATTCCCACTCTGTTATAATGCAAATCAATATCTTAGTTTCTCTATAGACTAAATTAGGCCACCTCACCTCCTATTTCCATGCATTTTGTAACATTATCAATTAAATTCTTACACTCCGGCCGGGGAAATGGATCATGTATCACATCCTTATTTGCTGGCCAAGGTCTTTCTGTTCCATGGCCTTTTCTGAACACGAATCCCTGCATGCACATTTTGAGGGGGTTAGCTTTGTTAAAAATAGATCTCATATACAAGAGTTTAAAGCTCCATGCAGCAAACACAAAAGTGGAGTATCTTTGCACATTTGGTTTAGAAAGACAATTTAGGGAGTCTGCAATCTAAAATTGGTTGCTCTGTTGTGATTTTTAGGCTAGATTACTATATGGATATGTGGAATATAGAATAGGAACAGAATTCAAAAGAAACTATAAATTCAGCATTTATACATATGAAGATACCCTTATTCATAATTGAAAATATCAAGCAAAAACAGTACTGGAGGTTTTACAAAACATGGAACAGAAGCTGGAGAGACAGACTGTCAAACCCAAGCATGGGAGACACACAACTGCAATCTAAGCACTGCACAAGTAGAGGCCAGAGGATCAGGAGTTCAAGGTCATCCTTGGCTACATCATGAGCTTGAGGACAGCCTAGGTTACCTGAGGCCCTGTCCCAAAAACAATTGACAAACAAGCAAACAAGCAGAATTTTTACACTAACTAGACCATCTAATGTATGAGTTCTTATCACTGGGCATGTGCACTGAGGGTGAGAAAGCCAGAGATGCCCCCTGGGAAGTTGCCTGCATTGTGATGTTCTCATAGGACCTTTGAACTAAACAGGGCAAGGTGCTTGACACCTGACCTAGAGACTGTTCAGCATTTGTTGACTTTCCACCTAACAAGATCTAGGGTCATCTAGGAGACAAACCTTCAGGCAGGTTTATAAAGAAGTTTCTAGACCGGATTAGTTGAGGTGGAAAAACCCACAGTGATCATGGATAGGGCCATTCCATGGACTGGGGTCTCAGACCAAATAAAGAGGAGAATGGCAGCTGAGAACCAGCATTCTCACTCTCTGCCTCCCAGCTGTGGCTACAGGATGCAGCTGCTTCACAGCTGTGGAATGCCATGCCTTCACCACATGATGGACTGTGTCCCTTCAAACCATGAGACACAAAAAATGCTTCCACAACAGCAAGAAAAGTAATTAACATAGAGAGTTCATCTGTAGGTCCAAATAGCAGTGAACTTAACATCTGTCTTATTTTTAAATTTCAAATATAAAAGTGGGAGCTGAGTAGGTAACTTGGTTGGTAGAGTGCTCACCTAGCATGCGGAGAGTCCTGGGTTCCATCCTCAGCACCACATGAAGTCAGGCTTGGCAGTGCATGCCTGTAATCCCAGCACTCAGGGGATGGCTGCTGCACAATAGAAATCACAGTCTTCTTCACCTACTCGAAAAGTTCAAGGCCAGCTTGGGATGCACACAAACTGTTCTCAAAAACAGTAACAATTTCATGAATGACTAGTTTCTCACAACATGTAAGTTTCTTTGTGAATTCCTGTATTCCACTAGTAAGTCTTGTAGTTCTTTAAAAATCTGCTTCTATTTGTGTGTGTGTGTGTGTGTGTGTGTGTGTGTGGTGTATGTAATGTGTGTGATATGTGTGCATGCATGTGATGGATGTATGTGTAATGGATGTGGGTGTTATATGTGTGTGGTATGTGTGTCATGTGTGGGGGTGATGTGCATGTGTGTGATGTGTGTGTGTTGTGGTGATGTGTATGAGTGATGTGTATATGTGTGTGTGATATGTGTGTGCCTGCATGTGATATGTGTGTGTGTGTAATGTATGTGGGTGTATATGTGATGTGTGTGAGTGTGCATGTGTCTGTATGTGCATATGATGGGTGTGTATGAGTGTACATGCACATGTGTGTGTGTGTGTGTGTGTGTACTGGATGTGTAAGGGTGCCTATGGGTACTAGAAGAGAGTATTGGATCTCCTGGATTATGAGCAGTTATGAGCAGCCCAACATAGGTTCTGGGAACCAAACCAGGGTCCTCTGGAAAAGTACTAAGTGCTCTTCATTCCTGAGCCATTTCTCCAGCCAACCTGTCAGCTTTTTAATGTTTTAAAATTTTCTTATATGTAGCTGAATTGCTCAACCTCTCTGAGCTTCATTTTACTCACCTTTAAGATGGTAATCGTAATAATGTGTGTCACACCAATAGATTTACTATGATCATCAACTGGGTGCTATGTAAAAGAACATCATTAAACATTCTTTAACTGTTAGTTAATCAGAATAAACACTTGAGCAGGTTATATAAACTTCAGGATACTGAGATAGAAGATGAGTGAAGTACTTTGTGAGATGATCTGTATGATGCCATTGTGTAGAAATCTTAGTTTTTATGACTTTAAAAAATCAACAGTGGCCAGATGTGGTGGTGCACACCTTTAATCCTAGCACTCAGTAGGCAGAGACAGGTGGATCTCTGTGAGTTCAAGGCCAACCTGGTCTACAGAGGGAGTTCCAGGACAGCCAGGGCTACTAAACAGATAAAACTTGTCTCTTGATGGCAGATGCAATGCTGGGGGATATCTTTCTATATGCTGTGAATGTGTGGCTCTGATTGGTTAATAAATAAAGTGCTGATTGGCCAGTAGCCAGACAGGAAGTATAGTATAGGTGGAATAAACAGAGAGGAGAATTCTGAGAAGTGGAAGGCTGAGTCAGGAGATGCTGCCAGCCACTGCCACCATGAGAAGTAAGATGTAAAGTACTGGTAAGCCACAAACCATGTGGCAACTTATAGATTAATAGAAATGGGTTAATTTAAGATATAAGAACTAGGTAGCAAGAAGCCTGCCACAGCCATACAGTTTATAAGTAATATAAGTCTCTGTGTGTTTATTTGGGTCTGAGTGGCTGTGGGCCCTGGCGGGACTGGAGAAATCTCCAGCTACAGTGCAAGGTGATCAGCCACCTCAAGTTCCTGCAGCCGACTTTTCTCTACCATGTGGGACTGTGGACCGAAATAGGTCCTTTCTCTATGAAGTTACATTTGTCAGTAATTTGAATCACAGCAACAGGAAAAGTCACTAACATACACTACCAGAGAGGCATAAAATAGGACTAATGTTGGGGAATATTATTTTAAGGTGTCTTACTTTTGTTTATGTTGCATTTGTTTTAACTCCGTGAAGCTGTGTTACTGTGCCTGTCTAAAATACCTGATTGATCTAATAAAGAGCTGCACGGCCAATAGCAAGGCAAGAGAAAGGATATGAGGGACTGCCAGGCAGAGAGAATAAATAGAAGGAGAAATCTGGAAAGAGGAAGGAGTAGCCAGAGAAGGAGGAGGACCCAGGGACCAGCCACTCAGCTACACAGCAAGCCATGGAGTAAGAGGAAGATTTACAGAAGTAAGAGTATGGGAAAAGCCCAGGGGCAAAAGATAAATGATGGGGCTAATTTAAAGTTAAGGAAAGCTGGCAAGAAACAAGCCAAGCTAAGGCCAGGCATCTATAATTAAGAATAAGCCTCCATGTGGGATTTATTTGGGAGCTGGGTGGTGGGCCCCCCAAAGAGTCAAACAATAAGACACAACCAACAGACTAATGCACACATAAAATCTGCTAAGGACTCCTGTAATTTGAATTCACTCCACCCATGACCTTGGGTATCTGCCTGACAGAAGTGGTGCTTCTTATCTGCCTACGTGACCACTTAAAAGGGAGGAGAAAGGGAGTGGAGCTGTTGGGTGGTGAAGATGGGATCAGGTGGTGTGAAGCAGCATGTGATTGGTCCCCAGCTTTCCAAGGACTCCGCAACTAGATTTACCTTATCCCATATCAGTGAGTCTGTTTCCCCCATAGAACCCCTTAATAAAACTATATATATATATAAATAAACCATTGAGGCTCTCGTTACAGACTCTGATTTATTTTTTTCCTAAAATTTGAGAGGAATGTCCCATATTTTGAGTATGAAAATCTACTTTGTCAACCATCAAGCCAAGATGAAGGATGGGAGCTAACTGGCTACAGCTAAGAAAGATAAAATACATTAAAGTGGACAGAGATTCCACATCATAATTTAAACATTGTTACAACTCATCTATCAATTCATGGACCAGCAACTGGCTCTCCCATAGATGCTACTGTTTCTTCTGGGTTTGATCACTTATACCCTGATGAACCCAGCAGTATCTAGTCTTTAATGTATTTGTAACCACTATGAGGAGCTGGGATCAGGCTACAGGGTGTATCGTTGATCCAATGGGCACTTGTTCTGCTCTTTGACCAAGATATTAATTTCAAAAACAATTACAAAAAATTATCCGAAGCAGAATAATGGATGTTGCAAACCTGAGTAGTGTTTATGATTTAGTTGGTGGTGATCTATCATTTGTTACATTTGTAAGCCTGTGGAAACAATCTAACAAGATAAAACTGTTTTCTCCGTTTGCCATGCACACATTTATCTGCTCCTTGCTTGTGCTTGCTTGTGGGAAGACACAATTCTCATGATTTTTTAAGTAGAGTCAGTAACCCTTTTGTATTATGTAGAAGAAACAACGATCGATATTCAGAGAGTAAGTGCAATATGTCCATACCAGTAACGAAGGAGGAAACCAGAGGCTGAGGAAGGATACAAGGAGAAGCAGATGCAGAATAAGAACAGGTGTCTCACGGTGGCCAAAAGGAAACAGGAATGGAAGCAGACACAGAGATACGTAAGTGTTGTTCAGATGTGGGAGCCAGGCACAGGGATCCACACTCGAAAGAGAATGTTGCAGAAGGATGGTGGGTTGATGATGCACCAGAGCACAGGGAAAGGCACAAGACCACATGCAGCGGCTGGGGAAACGGGTGGCGAGGAGAATGGCCCACAAGTGCTGCAAACAGGTAAAGAGTCTTCTCCCAGTACTCCCTAAGGAGAAAGACACAGTTGCTATGCTTACTCACCTGAAGCAGCTACATAATTCTATCCCTGGAGCCTTATGAGGAGTTTCCGCCAACCATACGCTGTACACAATGAGCTATAAATATTTAGCTCTGTGCCTCAGGGAGTCCATAGCTCAGTAAGATGAACTATTCATGTTCACGTGAAAAAAAAAATGCTCAGTGCCTTATAGTGCTCAAGTTCATCGTATAGAAGTCCTATGTACTCATTTACTGCTGCTGAATATTTGGCAACAATTTTATCTCTATTTTAGATTTTGTTTTTTGAGACAAAGACAAACTTTGGTGGTGGTGGTGGTGGTGGTGGTGGTGGTTCTGCAGATTGAACCAAGGACCTTGTACATTCTAGGCAAGCACTCCTCCACTGAGCTATAGCCCCAGCCTAGACTGATCATTTCTCCATGAGGATAACTAGAAAAGAAAAAGGAGGAGGAGGAGAATAATCCAGGAGTCAGATATAGACAATAGTCATTGGAGTTGGTGACTCACACTGTAATCTCTTGTCTTAGTCTGCTGTTCTCTTACTGAACAAAAGCAGCTTGGGGAAGGAAAGGTGTTGCATGAACTCCTAAATGTCTTTTAATAAAAAGCACTGGAACCAGATATTAGGGTGAATGCTAAAAAATCAGAGAGACAAAGGAACAATCCACTGCCATGTCTCACCTCTCCAACTCCACAAATCCTCTGACTGAATGCGTCTGAGTCCTCAGTGGAAAAAACTCTCTAGCCTAACCAAAAGGGCTTCCTCAACTGAAAAGCTCTAGCTCCTATCTCCTCATGCCTTATATACCTTTCTCTAACCAGCCATCACTTCCTTCCTAGTGCTGAGATTAATGGCATGTGAGCTTCCCAAATACTGGGATTAAAGGTGTGTGCCACCCCTGCCTGGCTCTGTTTCTCTCCTAGACTGAGTTAATCTCAGATAGTCCAGGGTGGCTTTGAACTCACAGAGATCCATACATATTTCTGCCTCCCAAGTGCTATGATTAAAGGTGTGTGCCACCACTGCTTGGCATCTATGTTTAATCTAGTGGGTTGTTCTGTTCCCTGAACCTCAGGCAAATTTTATTAGGGTACACAATATATCACCACATTCCCCCTTTTTTGTCTAAAATAATAAAAGAAGGTTATAACTAATATAAGAAAAACTATATACAATAAGTACAAGTATATACAATATATACAGTCAAGAATTACATTAACAATGTCCAGTCCATTAACACTTGACAGATTCAGAGAAAATACTCCATTATTTACCCAATTTTGGTGAATCCAAAGTGTTGTACCTAATTTACTTTCTATCCTAACTTGTATTACCAACTGAAAACTACCTTTTGATGTCTTTCAAACTTATACACTTTAAGCCTCTTTAGTGAGTTTCTTTTCTGAATTTGTTAACAAGGAAAACTATAACTATCTAGTCTTTGACTCCCTCAGAGACCCGAGAAGGAAATAATATAAACTAAGTAATCAGAAAATGCAAACAAGCGAATTTCAAAAAATTTGAGAAATGACAGAAACAGCTGGCTGCCTGAACAGTCACCCAAGGTTTCTCTGCAATATTGGGGCATCCATTTTCCGTCTACAGGCCTAGCATATCTGAAAGACTTATCTGTGAAACAGGATTTTCTAAAGGGCCTTCCTACTTTGTGTTGGCAAGGTTCAGCAGTCCTTTCTATTGTTTTCTGTTTGTCCATTTTGGACAGCATACTGTCAGCAGTTGAGGCAAAGGCATTTTCTTGTTCTGTAGCTAACTTTCCATAAAGAAAATAAACTCCATATGGAGTTTCTTCAATGCTCATGATTTTCTCTGAAGTGGATTGGTGCTGCCAAGAGCAGACATGTCTCATTGCTATAAAAATAATCTATGTTATTAAAACATCTTAAAGGCCATATTCTGTAGATCTCTGAAGTGTTTGAAGATGACCTGTTTTTCTAAAATATATCTGTTTGACCTTGAAAACATACTTAACTGGACTACAAGTTTGATCCTAATGACTAACTACTAACTTGCATTTCTTTATATCCTAATTAGTTGGTAATAACATTCAATGACTAGCAATTTGCATTACATTGTTAAATGAACTGTATAGGTACAATATCTTGAACAATATTAGAAATATATGTACAGTAGCTGGGCGGTGGTGGCGCACGCCTTCAATCCCAGCACTCAGGAGGCAGAGGCAGGTGGGTCGAGGCCAGCCTGGTCTACAAAGTGAGTTACAGGAAAGGCGCAAAACTATACAGATAAACCCTGTCTCGAAAAACCAAAAAAAAAAAAGAAATATATGTACAGTATATTCTAACAAAATTAATCTCAAATTTGTATCAATATACAAAATTTTTATACAATATACAAAAATCCAATCCAATGTAAAATATTTAAAACTAGGAGTTGCTTTTTAAAAGTAGATCCAATAATCTACCTTTTATCTTACCATATCCATATTCTCCCTTTTTTCTTTTCAGAGTAGATTCAGTAATCTACCCTTTTATCCTATCATTTCTATATAATACATTTCTATATCATATCCCCCTTTCTTCTTTTAAAAAGAGATTGACTATGACCAGTAACAATTTATAACCAACTCCTAAACAAAGACAAACATCAATAATCCATTTTTGGGGGGAATGTGGGCATAGTTTTCTAGGCTACTTCCTGCTGATTGGGGCGCTGGTAGTCTTATGGGGACACAAAAAAAATTTAGGATTATGGTCAAGTCCTCATTGGAGTAGTCTGTGAGGCTGTATCATCTCAGCTAGCTATCTCTATGTTGTCCTGAGCAGTTTGTAATCCAAAGCCGATCTTTGAGTGGTGTTTGTCAGCTTAATGGTGTTATCATTGTCCTGATGGAATTGTCATGGTGGGGTCTCATCATCTTTTTGGAGACTTCAGAGATTTAATTAGGTCAGATTATTTCTTTTATTGGTAATTTTTTCAGGGTAATTCTCCCTTGTTCTTTTGATGCTTATCTGTCCAAAGGTCTTTAAATTCCTAAAGATGGTTTTTCTTTTCCTGAAATGGCAAAAACAAAACCCTTCCCCAACCCTAACTTTGGAGAGTTTTCAAATCTAATCTTTATCAATTTTGATTTATGGTTTCTCCTTAAATTTTTATTTTATTTTCTAAAGGTGTTCTATCTTCGAGAACAGTATGGTGTTTTGTTTTGTTTTGTTTTTTGTTTTGTTTTGTTTTGTTTTTACAATAGGCATTATTTATTTAATTGCTATGGGAATGGGTTTCTTCTCTGATGTCAGGAAAGGACTGAACTCAATTCAGTTTTGCCATGGGGGCCTCCGAGAGGCCCCACTGGCAAAGGCAAAGGATTACCTTGTCTGTCCCTTGTTGATCTACATTCATTAGTCCAATTTCCGCCTATACCACACCTTCTTCATATTCCAGAAGTGAGGGTTGTTCTGTTAAGATTATTCCTTGAAAAACTATTGTTTCTAGGAATGCACTGTTCACAGTCCCTTTTTAAGTAACTTTGTTTACTACAATTGAAACATTTGACATTACTATTTTTCTTCAAACCTCTGAATCACCTCTCCTATTCAAGCATCATCATGGTAATGAGATTCGATATTTATTGTATCTCAGATCTATTCCTCCAAGGGTGCTGACCTTGCCTTTAATGGCCTAATTACCTTTTTGCATTGTGCATTAGCATTTTCAAAAGCCAGAGATTCAATTATTATCTGCCTAGCTTCTGAATTTGGTATCATTCTATTTACTGCTGAAGTCAATCTTTGTAAGGAATCAGTGAAGGTTTCTTTTGGGCCCTGTATAACTTTTGTAAATGACTCGATTTTCTTTCCTACTTCTTCAATTCTGTTCCAAGCATTCAAGGCTGCCATTCGGCATAAAGCCAGGGTGTGATCATCATATAACGATTGTCTTTGTATACCAGCATAATCACCTTCTCGAAGAAGTTGATCCTGGGAAATTTCCATACCTCTAGTCCTACTTCCTTGTTCAATGATCTTAGCCTCATCCTTCTACCAGGTCCTCCATTATAATTGGGGACCAGCCTCTAAGATCACTGTAACCAAATCTTTCCAGTATTGAGGGATAATTCTATTATGAGTTGACCATGATTTAACATCTGCTTCACAAAAGGTGCTTGCAT
Organism: Peromyscus nudipes; assembly: GCA_902168325.1. Taxonomy (NCBI): domain Eukaryota; kingdom Metazoa; phylum Chordata; class Mammalia; order Rodentia; family Cricetidae; genus Peromyscus; species Peromyscus nudipes. The sequence continues at coordinate 63,230 of CABHPH010147425.1, forward strand.
GCCATATGAGACTATTGCTTCCTTGAATCTCCTTAACTCTAACATTTCCACAGGAGTCCATTCAGCTCTTACACAGTCTTGGAGATATTATCATTTGGCAGTTCCTGTAAGTTTACTGGATAGATTAAGGTTGGCTGTTTGAAAGCCTTAGGCTGTTTCTCTGTAACCTTATAATGCAATGCTGAGATTGCATTTAAGAGAATTTAAGAATTCTCTTAAATTCTTCTGTCTTGGTCTGAATATCTCTATGATCTGTTTTAACAGGTTTTTCTAAAACTTTTATCTTGGCACTCATATTAACCAACTTTTTAAATGATAAAACAGAAATGATCAAACAAATAATATTTATAATTGACATTACATAAATCCCATCAACATTAATTATCCTCTCATTTAATTGTTCCATTTTCAGACCATCTATCATCATTGTATTATCAAAGGGAGACCAAACTCTCTCCATTGTAAAAATGTTTCCCATTTTTAATGTGGGAAAAAACTTTCTTTTAACTAGTCCCTCCCTTTAAGAAATCTTAACTGACCCACCAAGTCTGCTGACAATGACAGGAAGGGATCGTTTGGCTCACAGGTTACAGCCCATCCCTGAGGGATCCATGGTGGGAACTCCAAGCAGGGACTGAAGCAGAAACCATGGAAGAACACTATTTACTGGCATGCTCTCCAGGGTTCATTGTTTGCTTTTTTATACAACCCAGACCATCTGTCAGATGGAGACACTGCCCACAGTGGGCAGGGCCCTCCCACATCAATCATTAATCAAGAAGATGCCCCGTAGACACACCCACCAGCTGACCTGATAGAGGCAATTCCGCAGATGAAGTTTCTTTCCCTAGATGACACTAGTTTGTGTAAAGTTAACAAAACTAACCCATGCATTCTAGTACCTGAGGAGCAAAGGCAGAGGATGGCCACTAGTTTGAGGCCTGTCTGCACTACACAGTAAGTTCCAGAACCACCTGGGCTACAGAGTGAGGCATTAAGAGTCAGGAAGGGAGAAGAAGGTGTGAGGAGCATCTAAGGCAGACAGGGGGGCTCTTCTGCATCCACACCTAGAAAAAGGATCACAAATGGGGGCTTTTGCAACACTGTGAACACTGTGGTACAGTTTAAGAAGGAAAGGTGCACAGAACTTACAGTCAATAAATCCTGTTCATATCAGACAAGAGTGCTCCTTATGCAGGCCAAGATGATCCACATTGTTTTACCTCCTGAAACAGGAAGGATCTACAACCTGACTTTGACCTTGAAGTTATTGCCTAGGGAGTACAGTTTTTATTCACAGTGTCCCTAAGCTAGAACGTTCCACTCTTTCATTGCTCATTTTGCTCACTGAAGACAGACATGCACACATATATCCATGTTTGGGCTTTCATTTCTTCCTAATTTCCTTTGTTGTATTATGCCTCAACCATCCTCACTTCTTATGTACCCAACTCATCTGTCAGGACTGAACTCAGCTAGACATATTGGTGCACACCTGTAATCCCACCACTCAGTGGACTCAGGCACCATGATTATGAGTTTGAGGTTAGCCTGGGCTACATAGTAGAAACATAGAAACTGCCTCAAAAAAGAAAAAGAAAGAGTCTAGAAAATCTGTGAACCAAAGTGATTTGACATTTCATAAACACAGTACCCATTTATGTACTTCACTTGAAAAACACCTACTACCTTTAAATATTTCCTTTGCATGTGTTTGCTATTTGTTATCCATGTGTCTGTATGCACATGAGTGTGGATTCCTGTGGAGGCCAGAGGAAGACATTGGCTCCTTTAGAGCTGGAGTTTCAAGCAACTGTGAGCCTCCTGATGTGGGTGCCGGGAACTGAACTTGGGTCCTTTGCAAGAACAGCAAGCTACCTGAACTGCTGAGCCATCTCTCCACCCTCCTCCCTTTAGTATTTTATATTGCCATCATGAATCATTTACATTTTGAAATGTAATTATTCAATTTGTCTGTCTCCCCAACCAGATCTGAAGATCTTAAAGTCTGTATAATACAAGCTGGTGGTGAGCTGTGATCTCTGTACTCTCCTGGCAGCTGTATTAATATTTCATTTCTACCTCTGCACACGTCTGTACTAATGGTTGTGGTTTCATGCTACGGTAGGCAAGCAGAAGTGGAAGTTTTCAATGTCTCCTTTTTATTTCTAGAGTAGTTTAAACTGTGCTGTTAGCTTATCACCTGAGCAATCTGTGCCCCCTGCTCCCTGCTTCTCCTCCAATTTCCCATCAGAGTGGAAGAGACCAGCATAGGCACTAAGTCTCTAGTTTTAGAAGACAAAGGTCTGAGTCTAGAAATCCAAACAAGAAATACTTCGACAATGTGGTGTCTCCCTCCAACTGCATCCCTGGCACCTCACTTCTGTGTGGACAGCTTCTGTGTGTGTCCTTAGAGGTGAAGACTAGGAGGAGGTGGCAGCATGTCTGAGGTGACAAGCCATCACCTTTCTCTGGTGGCCTTGTCTATTGCAGCAGCGCAGTATTGAGAACACAGGAGATATGGGTTCAGGTTTGGATACCCCTGGCCGGAACACCATGAGGATTTTCATTCTTTTGTGGTTGTTGTTGTTGTTTGGTTTTGTTTGTTTGTTTTTTGAGACAGGGTTTCTCTGTGTAGCTTTGGAGCCTTTCCTGGAACTCACTCTGTAGCCCAAGCTGGCCTTGAACTCACAGAGATCCACCTGCCTCTGCCTCCCGAGTGCTGGGGTTAAAGGCGTGCACCACCACCACC